>JAIUZE010017527.1:0-22848 GCA_022085475.1 Heliosperma pusillum | reverse complement strand
ACAATTTTTAGGGGAAGACATTCAATGAATAGATTCCATGTGACATTCTTTTTTCGTTTTTTTTAACGCAACATTTTTCTAGTGGAGTAAAAAAGTTAGTGGAAACATGATATGCCAAATTAAGTCTTAAGATTTTGTTAAGTCATACCAATAATCATACCCTTACAAAAGATTTTGGAAGGAAAACATCAATTGTTCTTAAGCGACTCGTCTTAAGCTTAAGACAGGTCAAACACTCAAAATCGCTCACAAAAGGCAAGTGAGGGTGCAAGTGAATGGCAAATGGAGTCCCCCCACTTATCCCCCTACTTGCTCTTTGTAAGAGGGACTTGACCCGTCTTAAGTTTACGACGGATCAACCCGTCTTCAAGGACACTGTATGTCCTACCTATTAGACCTGACAAAAGCAACCCGACCCGAAAAGGCTGACCCGAGACCCGAAACTCGGCCGATCAACTTACCCGGAAATCACCCGAAACCCGAAACAATCTGACCTGACCCAAACTAACCCGATAATATGGTAGACGCGAATTGACCCAATTCAAATTGGCCCGACCCAAATCTAATCCAATTAACCCGTTTAGCAGGTCCACTAGTACTTATGGCAGGCAGTTCCGTAAATCCCCGTGGAATCTTTTTCAACCAAGGAAGTGTTATAAGATATTCCATATATAGTTTGCGAGAATCTATAAGTCAGATTCTCAAAGTAGAACGGATCATTTTTGCCAACCACCGTATTTTCATTAGTTTGTAGTTTGTAGTTTGTAGATTTTAGTTTGTACGTGCACTCTTCTTTACTTTTGGGACTCTATGCAAAACGATAGGTTCGGTTTGATTTGTTCTTGCCATTCCACAGAGTTCAAACAACAAAGTTAATATAGCATGCCCATATTTTACATGTTACGTTCTTTATTTTGTTTTTTCTTTTCAATTTTATTCTAAACTCTTACTCTGTATTACTTTATTTTGTTAAAATTAATTATCGATTAATCGAAAATGAGTTTCGTCGATGATTTTTAATATAATAAATTTAATTCGTAGAACAATCTTTTAAATACGTCATTCGTAAGAGATTTATGATGGGACATGGGCAGAGGATTGTGTTTGATGGCAGTGGAGTGGGTAGTAGTAGATGTAAAATTGCCAGATTTTAAAATTGGATTGATTTGCACACAATCTCAAACGTTTGGGGTAATTGCACATATCTCTAAATGTTTAGGGATAATTTCATTTCCCCGAGTTACTCGGATCAGATCTTATAGTGGACGATAGGTGTCGGGTTCGAATTCTCCACCTTTGTTATTGTTAGGAAGGGGTAAAGTTTATTGACACAACCCGAGAATAAACTACTTAGGTTGGATCATATACAATAGATATTTTAGTCTAGTATTTAAGGAGGTATAGCGGGCAATATGATCAAGTTCGAATTCCACCACTCCCGTTATTTACTGCCCTTGTGCCTCATTTGGGACCAAAGCCCAAAGGGTTTGAGTCATTTTAAATTATATTGTTATCAAGTTATTGACATTGAACGTCCTTTGCATTTCCACGTTCATTGAAAGTTTTACCTCCTCTTTGTGATCCTTTTCTATGGAGGTTGATATTACCCCGACCTCTACCACGTATAAGGAAACCACCTCTTCGTTAGTTCCCATTTTGGTTATTTAGAGTTAATTTTGATTCAAGTCCCTGCTCTAGCTTAACTGGCCCATCATTCTGCTTCAGAATTCCTTGCTCATGAACTTGGAGCGATCCAAGAAGTTCTTCTATTGATAATTTATCAATATCTTTTGATTCTTCTATTTCAGGTAATACATGATTAAATTTTTTTTGCATAATCGAAGTACTTTCTCAACGACCTTCTAATAATCTTCAATCTTTTCTCCATTTCGTTTTTGCTAATTAACATTTGAAAGGAGACGAGTAAAATAATCTGAAATTGAGTTATTCTCGGTCATTTTGTTTTCCTCAAATTCTCCTCATAATGTTTGAAAACGAATTTTTCGAACACGCTAAACTCCCTTAAATATTGTCACAAGAGAATCACATACTTCTTTGCTTGTAGTTGCATTTGATATTTTTGTGAGCATCTCTCGATCTGTCCCCGCTTATATTAAAAATAATGCCCTTTGATTATTTTTATGAATCAAAATAACTCCTTTTGATCTTTTTTATGAATCTCTTTCAAATCAATTTTCTTTTCGGATTACAACCTACAAATTACTAACTCAACGTAAATATAGATAATATATATTGGAAGAAACTAATCCGGATTACAACCTAGAATAACAAAAATTATTAGTTTATTGAATATATATTTTCTCACAAATGTTTCTCCCTTATTCTACTCCTTATTCACTCTTAGTGATCGCGGGGACTTAGGTAAGCAACTTCCCCATAATGTAATTGAAGTTCCTATGAAATTCTAATTCATGGGATTTTGAGCAAACAAACAATACAACAATTTTTCAAATCCTATGAATTACAATTCATATGTTTTAACCCCTTATTTTCTTTTCTTATATTTTAAGATAAGAAGAAGTGATTTACATTTATAAGATATCCATATGCTAAACTTTTCATGAATCCTTCTAAATTTCATCCACCTCTATCAATATAGAGTAATGATAATAATAGTATTGTTAATTAATTAAAGTTTAACTTTCAACACACATTGGGTTGCGGGTCGTTATCGGGTCGAGTCGGTTTCTGTCGGGTCGGGTCAGAGTTGCCAACTCAAAGACAGATCGGATTTGATCGCACAGGTTGGAAGGCAAGTGGGGAACTAAAATGGATATACCCCGTCTCGAAGGAGAATTATGAAACAATGATGATGAATTGATTTTTCAAGCTGGAGCAATATTTAATCCTATCCAACATGTTTAAGATAGTAAGAAACTTGATAAACAACAAAACAACAATGCAACAGGACTTCAACATAACGGTCATCTCAGAAGCCAAGCGTTAACAAGAGTATTGCATCGAAAATCCGTCACAAAGTCGAATTTTCTTACGTGTTAAAGCCTCATCACAGTGACCGACGGATTAATCGACGATAATTGAACATGTCTAAGACGGCTTGGAGGACAATTCATATAACACTTAAGAATAGTCTCCTCAAAAGGCCTAAGAAACAAGGATCAAATAAAACATTTGACCCAAAATTAATGTACACAAATTCTCACTTAAGACGGGGTGACCCAACCCCGTCTTAAGCTCCGGGGGTAGGGGGACAAATGTATGCCCTATAACTAAACCAATATGAAACCTTGTTTAACAACTAGACATTAATTCATACGGCTAATCTTAAAGGGCAATTGCATTATTATCATCAATTATTTTAAATAAATACGGAATAAAAGAGGTAAACAAATAAATAAGACGACATAAAAATATATAACCAGGCTTTGTGTCAAGAAACAATAATGAATTTAAGTTTCAAGAAATGTTACAATAACTGGTGTTGTTATTGGCTCCAAGCGGCAGTCAATTTACTATTAACATAAGTAATTGCTGTTGACTCTGTTATGGGGCCATTTTACCCATCACGTTAAAAACATGTATCAAAGACGTCTTAGCCTAGTAAATTACAGATTTAAACACCACCCGTCTTGCCTAAATTACTAGTGAAAAATAAGTAGAATTCATTAAAAAAAAACACCAAAATATCAAATAAATTAGCGAAAACCCATAAAAACTAGAATTGAAAGAGGAAGTGAAACAATATTTGAAGTAAAATTTTTAATAATTTTGTGATTTGTAAGAAGAATGAGGGGAGAGTGCAGAATGGTATTGGGTGATTGCTTATAAACGGCGGAGATTTATATAATTAAATTAAGAAACTAGTGATTTGAGTTAAAACCCTACTTCACCATTTCCAGGCTTTTGGCCTATGGTTTACATTTGTTAGTGTGGGCTTAGGAGTTTATTTGATGCTCTTGATCATTCGCGTTTGTAACGGGTCAGGGTTAAACCCCGTTTATTTTGAGTTCCGGTTTTGGCAGGCTAATATTCTTCGCAAATTTTCATTGAAGGCGGATAGACGGGTTGAGTTGCTTTTCACAAAAAGGCAAGTGGGTTCTCACTTGCCTTCCCACTTGCTTCTTTGTGAGAGGCAACGCGACCCGTATTTATTGAAGACGGATATACTCGTTTTCATTGAGACTTGCTGAATATTGAGTTGCATGGTTATAGTCTGATAGGTCAAGTCAAGTTCAATTGAGCTCGTCTCCAGTCTCGACTATTGAGTCAGACATACATTTGGTCTTATATTGTTAAGTTTAAACTACGATTTCACTAACCTAATTTAGAATGCTTTTATTTTATTTTAGTTAAAGATATTTACCCAAATTGCCATCCTCACATTTTGCAATTCAACATAAATGATTTGAAAATTTAAGGTAAATTTATAACTAATACCTTGAATAATTCATTTTTTCAAATCTTATAACTAAGATAATTTTCTTCAAATAATATTACCTTAAAATATCATTTTCTTTCAATCTTAATAGTAAATCTAAAAAAAACCTAAATTAAGGATTTTACTCTTACAACTTTAACATAATCACTCTTTCCCCCACCTAATAACCCACACATCCACCATTACCACAACCAAAAACCATCAGCACAACCCTTGGTGCATCGCCGCTGTCCTAGAGTTGTCCTCTCACCGACCGCTCTTCCTGCCCTTTTCCCCAACCTATCACTACCATTTCCCACCGCCTATCCTGTTAGCTCCCACATTCACCACATACTTCCCACCACCATCACCCATTAACTTCATTTCAATTCTCCTTTAGCTCATCTTAATCCACTTCAGTTTCACTTGTTTTTATTCGATAGTTAAAGTCAACTAAGTTAATACAATTTCAGACTACAAAAATGTTTAGCAGTGAAAGAATACCAACTTTATATCTTGGAATCCAACCGTGGATATCGGTCCCATTTTCGTGTCCAACCACCTCTCCACTTGACTTAATAATGAAATTGAGACACTAGATGGGATGGAGAGGCTGTGCTCACGAAATATATGACTTAAAGAGGTCAAGGAGCCAGAAAGATAATAAACCCGCTAAATACTGTCAAAAATTAAAATATAAACATAAAACATCCAGAGGCAGTAAAACAGATCAAACTATCAAAACTCAGCTCAGGTAACGGATCGTAACACAAGTCAAAAAACCGGTGACAAGTGACAACAAATCAATAATGACGAAATTCAAATTGGATTGGACGAACCGAGTTATTTAATATTAAACCATTCATTGTCAGATGGCAATCAACACCACAGTACTTATGTTCTCAATTTATGCAATGATTTCCCTAAAGGCAAGAGTAACAGAGATTCAAAAGATTTCATCCCTTTCGATTGTCAAAAATCACAGAAATCCCTCATGTCTTGTACTTTCTCAAAAAAAACTTGGAGCTTATGACCAGAGCTCGCCTGACCAACAGAGCAGTTATACGACGTAGATGGCAAACTAGACCTTGTAACCAGTGATGGTAAACCCTCTTCCTACAATTTCACCAGCACAAAACCATGCAAAGCACTCCAATCCAAACAAAGCGGCCACTCCTACTTCTTCGACCTTTGTCTCCTTCCTATTCTTCCACACCTGCTTCAGTTGCTCCACTTCTTTCAACAATGCCTCCCGGCGACTGGGCAAACTGCAAGAGCCATATTTAATAAAGCATCAGTTGTCGATTATTTAGTCATGCAAGACAAAACTTTAGTGTACATACAAAGGCATGTGGTCTGTCATGCTGAAAAGGAAGACTAGAGTTGTCAATGGGCTGAAAAGGGTTTTATCAAAATGTCCCGGGGGATTCAAAATTTGCTTTATTTTGATCCTTCTCTGTTTTTTCGGTAAAAGATAACACTTGCAAAGTTGTTCCAACTTATTGTTTTGATTGACACTAACCCTAGACCCCTCTCCCACGAGAAGGGACTACCAATTCAATCCGGCCCATCCATCTCCCACAAGAAGGGGGGTATGGACAATGTATTTTCACAGATTTACGTAAGAATCGGACTGCTAACCATAACAATCCAGCTAGCCTGCTTGTCTGTGGGCCAAAAAAATTCAGGTTAAGCTCATATAAACTATATAACCACCATAACTCTAGCAAGGTGGGCAACTAGATTGATAAAAACTGAATAACCACGGCCTTCGTGGCTCAATGTGCCAATTCTCCATAAATGTCAATGACTGGAACAGTGTAAAAGGTTCAGTCCTACGTGACCATATCGTCAGTTTCTACACATACTTAAAGACTACTACTCATAGAATTGAAGCCGTTTAATCAAAAGCCTACCAAATATCAAACCAAAACGAAATATACAAACCAATGTTCTCAAGGTCAATGTCACAAAAAAACCACTCCGTATTTGTTAATCCTGATTTTATGGACACGGAAGATTAGGCTCATCAAGAAGCACAGATCACAGCGTCAATGGGTCATCTTAGATTAACATAGAACTAAGTATAACCAACGGTATTCAATTAAGAAACAGCCTGAAGGAACAAAGTAAAAAATGTACCCGTATGTATATATTAGATTATCTATCTAAGATAATTATTTAAGAATACCCACCTGGCAAGGCGAGTGTAGAACAGTTGCTGTGACAAACGACTGCATGTCTCAACGGTAGGTGGCTCCTGGATGTACTGCTTGTTTTGCTCCATCATTTGCTTATAATAGACCTCCCCATGTTTAGACAGGAACTGTGTAGCCTGACAAGCCTTTGATTGTAACAGACGGAGCTTTGATGCCATCGAAAATCAACAAAACTACAAAAAAAGACGTCAAGTACTTCATTACAATCAATATCATTATAAGCATCATCTATATGAGGCGACTTACATAGACTAAAAAATGGCTTTCACAAGATACAGAAGCGGCATAATCAACTTTTAGACTTCAAGTATTCAAATAGGATAGTAAAAGAACATATAGATGCAATGAGGTCGCCAAATTCAGTAAAAGAACCTCACAACTTTTGTTGTAATACTTATAAACAAGCAGCTGCTACAAATATATGTTGAAATAAAATTGAATTTGTCATATAAGACCCTGTTGTTTCATATTAAAGGTTCTTAGTGGAAATATTTTGATTTTTATGTCATCTAAGATCCCCACCCCACTCAAATTCCAATCTGTCTAGCAACAAAAGCAGTAGACTGTAGACATGAGCTTCTGAGTAGTTGTGACTAAGTAAGTCTTTGTGCCCACACAAATTTGATAGTTTCGGACAAAATTTGATAAGTTGGTTATAACGGAAACTAAATTAAATGATATCAGCCCATCAAAGAATGTCAACTAATCACCACAATAAATTCTCAAAAGTTTTGCAAACCCAATCATTCAATCCACAAGTGGAAGTTTTACACAGAAAGAGAACCTTACATTGTCGATAGAATGCATGCCATTTTCAAACTCTACATTAAACTAACCCATCCGGCATCCACAGCCAATATACTATGCTCTCAGCACCACCCAGATACTTGCAACAGTACTGAAAAAAAATCCTCTCAAGGGCCATAAGATACTAATCAGGGTTCCAATAAACACTACCATCACAAAAACACTTCTAACACTATCTCATATACCATGACTTAACTCCGCTAGAAGTCTAGAACCATACAGGCAAACACTACCTCGTCTTCTAAATGAAGAACACTATTCCCACTGCATCAATTCCGCATATGCGACTAACTTCTTCTCCGCTATACCCGCAATATACTAATAGACAGCACTCCAAGGCTCCAATTGTTACCAGACAAAAAGGTGCATCGGAAACCCGTTTTCTTCAATCACTAATTTTAACCTTCCAATATACTAACAACACTCCAATTGTTCCAAAAACAGACCGAAATCTAACATTTAATAACAACAGCAATCCCAAACCGCCATCACATCTGGTCAACACTATAATCATCAATCAAGATCGAACAATGTAAGCATAAAAAAGGCATCAATCCTATTGTTCATAATTTCGAACCCATTTACACATATCTCACAAATTACCATCACATAAGAACAATGATCTAAAGATCCACCAAGAACCCGAAAAAAACCCATAATCATAAATACATCTATTGCAGGAAAAACCCATAAAATAAAGCATTGATGAAGTAAACTCGAAATCAACATACCTAAGATAAACCCTAGATTGACACACACAAAAAAGAAACAAAATTGAGATAAAAATGAAGGAAATAATACAAGGGGTAGAAAATTGAGATAGTATTAAAGAGGATTACCTGAGTGAGAAGGTGGATGATCGTTTAAGGAGAGAGAAAGAGTGAGGAGAGAAGGTAGGGTTTATATGAGCTTCAACTTTGGGCTTGTGGAATTGTGGGTGGGTGTATCATACAGGTGGTACGGCTGGTACCTACCTCTATTATCGCAAATTCTTGTTTGTGTTAGGCATATCCGTCATAAGTTTGTGACGGATCCCCTCTTACAAGTCACAAGGAGGCAAGTGAGAATACCTTGAATCCCCAATTACCCTCTCACTTGCCTAGTCTCGATAATCGCTAAAAATCGAGTTTAAGTCTACTCTCAACGCTAAAATGTAAGTATCGGGTATAAAACCCCTTTTAATATCTTTTTTTTATTTATTTTACACATAATTACGTTGCGTAGTCCCAAACTATTGTTTACACATCATTCAAATTATTTTTAAAACTAGCAAAACCCAGATCTGTCTTAGAAGAAACACAACATGTGTTACGCCTCTTCCAAAACCCAGATCTGTCTTAGAAGAAACACAACATGTGTTACGCCTCTTCCAAAGTAAGTTCTTGCGTTGTCTCTTAAAATCGCCCTCATTTTTGTCTTGAATCGCTAATAGTTCATATTCATCGATTAGATTTGTCAACTTTATATACAATAAAAGTCAAGTATTTCATACTAGCGCATGTTTTTCGAGTCAAAGCTCTGATCTTTCTTCAAACATGTCGCTTAACTTTTGGTTATCAATATCAATTGGTTAGATCTCAATTTTATTTCTCTTTTACTCTTATTTATTTTATTAACCCAGATTGGATTAAATAAACCGTCAAAAATCAATTTCAAAATTAATTAACGTAACGAATTGATCAGATTTGACAATCAGGCCAGAATACCCCTTTAGAAGGGACACAACCGGTGTTGCGCCTTTTCTAAATGCGTATTCCAGTCTCGTTGCCTTTGTGCGAAGGCTATTTGACCAGAAATGGTCAAACAGGCTATTGGAACAGGCGCTGCTCTTGGTGCGCCTCTTCTAAGGCCATGTTTGCCCCTATTTCTCAACTGCTAAGAAGTGGCTGTTTAGGATCATTGTAAGTCGACAATTATCATATTATCACCCTTTTTACGTCGAATTTAGTCATTATTAACTACTTAATCCATTCAACTCCACTCTACCAAAATATTTTTTCACGTTTGCCGAGACGTGTTTTACGCGGTAAATATCGTTAGCTACGTGTTTGCAAAAATTATAAAAGTTGGATATTAATAATGTACTCGTAAAGACGAATCAAACAAGATCACACATGAATATATTTTCACTTATATATTGAGAGAAAATTGCAATTAGATGACGACTCATGAATAGTGTGCAAAAATGAAAGTGGTAGAGTGGAGTTGAATGGAGGTTACATGAATAGTAATATTTTGACTTTCTTTTCTTTTATTTATTTAAGTCTACCTTGTGTCGGGTTTATGCAACGTAAATTCGCCCTTGCATATTCTTTGTATTTCCATGCAATTCCTATGTAATGAATCTAAACTCAATCGACATAATTTAATCTCGAATGTTAGGATTAATCTGTTGTTTGACATTCATGCATATGAACATCGATAAAGTTAATAGTAATAAAAAAAGCATCAATCATTAGTAGAGGAAGCTATCGAGCGGGCGGGATTAGGTGTCCAATTGACGGGCTTCCCAATACGTATCCTAACCCCTTACTTGGAATCTCTGTGAACATCCGTGTTCAATGGGCATTACGAGAGTTATTCTAGACATCGGATGCTAAGGGGACGATCTTTAGTGTTCGTTCATGTCACTTTATGTCTTGACATGACATAAATATCGTAGAGTTTTACTTTTACATAATAAATTGGCGGCGACTCCTTCAAATGCTGGCTTATTCGTATCTTTCATCGATTTCAAAGCCTCTCAAAGCGGTCACAAACCCACAACGTGTCCCTTTACAGTGAAAGTCCATAGACCTTGATTAGACTCCTCTAATTAGTTAATAAATTACTTGTTAATTTAATATTTAATGATCTATGTAACATGCATGCAAATATAAAGACATTTATATAAAAGAAGAAATTTCCTCACATTGATATGGAAATTAAATGGGCACAACAAGAACTCCTTCTTGTTGTTCTTGAGCTATAAGTATGGATGAACAAGAACAATCTCCAAAATAGAAGACCTCCTTCAAGTTGCACCAAGATGATACCAAATAATCTACCCTTATTATTAACTAGATAATAAGATAGATATTACACTACTAATATTAGTATATATTACTACACTAGTAATACTTAGTAAATATTAGTATTATGAGAGTTTTAGAGAGAAGATGAGTTTCGAGAGATGAATGAAAAATAAGCAAGAATGAACTAGTGATAATTGAACAACAATTGTCCTATTTATGGACAAGAGGGTCGGCCCCTTTGATCACCAAGAGAGTGATTTTTTTTCTTATTTTATTGTCATGCAAAGTGGTAGTGTGTTGTAGTGTAAGTGATGATTATGGTATTGACAGGGTCGTCGCGTACCCTAATCAAAGATAAATAACCCAGACTAGGCTAACAACAAATTAATGTAATTAGGGAAGTAAGGGGTCGATCTCGGGGAGACGGGAGATACTTGTGAATAGTTGTGGTTAGAACTCTACCTTGGACGATTGGCAAATGTTTGTCACTAATTACTAAATAATAACAATGCAATAAAGTAAAGAATCTAGGGAAGTAGGTTCACACATGTAGATTAACATATTGATGAAATTGGATTTAGGATATGCAAATAATTCATTGAGCGTTCGTAAGAAAGGTGTGTTCATTACAATCATAGATCAGATGGTCTAGCAGGCTTTTAGTGCGATTTACTAGGTCTTAATCTACCATGTCATGCTTTGTCTATTCAATTCTCGTATGTCTACCTCGGAAAAGAATTCCATAATAGTCAAATGATTTTGGCCAAAAATCGATAACTATCGTTACAATCCAAACATGCATAGACACAACGTTTTAAAGGCACAATTTCTTTTATCCAATTATCATCTTTTAATTAATCTAACATGGCTATCCTACACCCTAGAAGGGTGACTACTTGCACTGAAACGAGACCCAAAGGGGCTGATTTCGTGCCAAGAAACTAAGATTATAAAACTAAGAATGATAAACATGATAAAGGAAATACTAAAAGGAAATGAAACTATAATGTAAAAGCAAGAACAAGGATTACCGAAAAAGGATGAGCAAAGATTGAAATGGAACAAGAACTTGAATAGGAAATACAAACCCGAAAACTTGAGTTCCAATTACAAGTAGAACCATACAAACTTAGAACTAAACTAAACTAAACTAGAGAAAACTAAAACTAAACTAAACTAAGAAAGAAGAAGAACTAAACTAAAGAGAAATGTAAGAAGAGAAGAGATGTTGTGTGAAGGGATGGATGATATGATATGAGGGCTAGAGCATCTATTTATAGTATTAGGGTTTCGTGGAGAAGAGGTCGGGCATTAAACACATAGGTCAAAAATAGGATGAAGGAGCCGCAATGCTCGAAGCAGCACACATACCCGATCGGGTACACACTTACCCGATCGGGTAAGTTGACATCTAGAAGCTCTTGACTAACGTTTCATCTTCCTTCGCTTTGACTTGACTTCCAACATCCCCCTTGACCTCTTGAGTCGGGTTTGTTGATAGGGTTTGATGTAAAGCGATGATTGCTTCCGCCTAATTGATTGATCTTCCGACAACTACGAAACTGTCTATGCTTCTTCTCTCTTTCGAATTAGTGAACCTTCTTGAAATGCCTTTCACTTGGTCAAGCTTTCTTCCTCCAATCGTCGGGTTCTAGGCAAATGATCGGGAATATAGAAAAAGGGCGTAGAAACGTCACTTTCCCTACAAAACAGGTTAGAACATAAGAATTCGCCTAGAAGACGATATTAGCTCATAAAGTGGCTTAACAAAGCACAAATGACATACAAAACCGAGCTAAATTGAGGGTTAAAACCATACAAATATTCACTTATCAGGTATACTTGTTATGTCACTTTCACTTGGTGACTTGTGAGTATGTATAAGAACAACAATCATCACTTCACCACTTACAACATGACCGGCCACTATGGCCTTATATGGTCCATTTTGATTTTTGATATTTGTCCCACAAATACATATTAATCATATGTTAATTATCTTGTATAATTAAGTGTTAATTTGATCATATAACAATTATATGATACAAATGAATAAATAATTATGTACTTAACATTTTAAGTAATATTTTACCATTATATCAATATATAATAGGTCCCACAATGCTTAGTTAATTTATTTTACAAGTCCGTGTAAATATAATTAACTAATTACCTCTATCTCAAAAGCTCAACTAATTTAGTAATTTAACGATTAATTACTAAGTTAAATCTTATATAATTATATTAAAATAAGATATAAATTTATTAGTCAATTATCGCATAATTGAAAAATAAACTTAATCGAATTTGAGTTCTTAACTCAATTTCTAACAATTAACTCTCGTACATATCGAATATATGTAATGGACTAATTAACTGGATCATATACAAATAATTAGTTATTATTTGGATTTCATCCTATAGGTGTGACCGAAAGGGATCAGTTGATCACCGCCGTCATACGACAATAACGTCAAACTCTAGTCAGCCAACCGTTATTATATAATTGGTAATTGATTAGTTATTATATCAATATATTATGTTATCACTACAATGATATCTCGGGAAACTGACGGTTTTTCTGACGGGAAAAAAATTCCGTCAGTCTTTTTTTATGACTGACGGAATACTGACGGAAAAATAAAACTAACGGAAAAGCCGTGAGTAACCGTCAGTATAAAATGGCGCGTTGACTAAGTCAAAGGCGGCAAAATTCACTTATGGGTACTGACGGAATTTCCGTCAGTAAAAACTGTTACTGACGGAAATTCCGTCAGTAATTTTCCATTATACTGACGGAAATTTCCGTCAGTACATAATAATAATGCAGTCAAACAGTGACACAGTCAAACATAGTTTCTGACGGAAATTCCGTCAGAAATGTTTTTGAAATTTCGGTAAACTGACGGATTCCTGACGGAATTTCCGTCAGAACACGTCTGTTTATGTTGAAATCGCACGAATAACTCCGTCATTCTTCATTCCTAATTTCCCCAAAACCTAAACCCCCAAATCAATTAAATCCCCATTTCCGACCACCGGCTACCTTACTACCACCGTCTACCTTCCTCTGGCTACCACTTTCCGACCACCACATCCTTGGTAAGTTTAATTAACTATTTCATTCTCTCTCTTTTCTCCTTTTGTTAATTTATATGTTGATTATTATTTGTTTGTTGTAGATCCGACGACCACCACTAGCTACCTCCGACCGTCGACCACCACTAGCTACTTGTCGCCGCCGCATCTTGTCGGAAAGTGTTTGTTTATTTTCATCCTTAGGTAATATATTTACCTTTATTTTAATTTCGCCCTCCGTCTTAATCATTTGCTTTTCTTTAATTGACGTAGGATAGTAGCCATTATTTTTTTTGTTAATGAATTTTTGTTGTTAATTTAATTTCGCCTTCCGTCTGAATTATTTGTTTGTCTTTAATTGACGTAGGATAGTAGCCATTATTGTTTTTGATAATGAAATTTTGGTTGTTGTTAATATAATTTCGCCCTGCGTCTTAATCATTTGATTTTTTTGTTGTTGTTAGTAGCTAGTTATTACATGTGTTTTGTATGTCCAAATTATTACATGTGTTGATATTGACTTAGTACCCGTTCAAGAATTACTCGTTAGGAGGAATTTTTGAATAGTCCCCGTATTGGGACTGTCTTTCTACGTTTCAAGTCACTTAGGTAGTAAACACATAACTTGTAATTTATTAATGAGGAAAGAGTTCGGTTACAATTCCTTTAATGTTTTCTGAATGCATATGTTCAGTAAATATTTATTCAACATTGTGTATTTAGAAAACAAAGGGGACTTGCTGCCGAATTTTTTCCTCATTAATAAATTACAAGTGGTGTTTGCTAGTGACTTGAAACGTAGATTGATGGGTTTAGGTTGGAGTGATAAGGACCCAATTGAAGAAAATTAATTTTACTTGTTGATGAGAATTATATACTCCCTCCGATTTTGAGTGTTCTTCCCCTATATCTAATATATGTGAGGAGTATTATATTGAAAGGGGAAGAACACTCAAAATAGGAGGGAGTATATGTTTAATAAATGTTTAATTTACTATGTGTGATTATTGATTATCATTGTTGTTAATTTCTGATAATTTATTTATATAACATATATATATTTAAATGTAGATACATAATAACATGAAAAGATTAGAACGACGGTGGATGTATGAAAGATTAGACGAAAAAAAAAACCCAAGCTGATATTTGCAAATGGGGTGAAAGAGTTTATTGAATTCGCGGAACAATCTAGTGAGTTTAAGGATTTAGGCGGTGAAATGAGGTGTCCATGTAAGAAATGCGATAACTTAGCTTTTAAATCGAAAAGGGAGGTTCAAAATCATCTATGGTCGAATGATTTTACTGATAATTATTATGTATGGAAGTATCACGGTGAGAAACTGGCTACCGAAGAGAGTTCAAGTAGTATCGTAGTTAGTGAGAATCCTTACCGGGAGTTGGTTGAAGATGCATTACGTGATAATGTTGAGCAAATAATGGAGGCTCGACTTAATCCCGACGACCTTAGCAATGAAGTAGTTCGTTATCCCCCACATCCCCAAGTTTCAGCCTTTTTTAGAATGTTAAATAAAGCCGAACAACCAGTGTATGAGGGAAGTAGTATGAGTTTGTTGCAAGCGGCTGCTAGGTTGGTAGCACTCAAATGTGAGAACAACTTATCTCTTAGATGCGCCAATGGTTTTATGTCGTTAATTAGTGACATTATTCCAAAAAATACTCAAATGGCGCGCAATTTTCAAGAGATTAAGAATTTGCTTAAGGGACTCCAACTACCCCATGTGAAAATCGATGCATGTCCTACCGGTTGCATGCTTTTTTGGGAAGAAAATGCCGATCTTGAGGAATGTACCAAATGTCATGCCTCTCGGTATAAAGGTAAAAAGAATTTAAGTGGCCGGAAGCGAATACCTTGTAAACCACTGACGTATTTCCCGCTTGCGCCAAGGTTACAACGACTATTTGCAACCAAACACATAGCAGGTGAGATGAGTTGGCACCATAAAAACTCTCGAGTAAGAGAAAGAGGGACAATGGCACACCCAAGTGATGGAGAAGCGTGGAAACATTTCGATAGAGAGCATCCAGAATTTGCAAGTTTGTTGATTTGTAGTGATAGTGATAGTGAGGGTCACTAGTTAATTGTAATCTATTTGTCAAAATACAATTATAATCAAATTTGAAACTTTGCATTGTAATTCAAAAAGTTTGCTCACAGTTTTTATATATTGAACTACCTAACAATTTCCACTGTATATAGCTTTTACTTATGGCAGGTGGGTCGTTTATCAGACGAATCATAGGTAGCACTAGTTGTTCTCGTCGTGCTGATGATAAGCGGAACGAGGAGGATGCTCACGAGCAGGAGCAGGAGCAGGAGCAGGAGCAGGAGCAAGAGCAGGTGGCGATCCCGACGACACAGCAGGAGAGTAACCGGATTATTCTGTCTCGCAATCCTGACATAGGCCAGTGGTAAGTGTCTAATTAATATATAGAATACTTTTATTATCGCAATCTTTATTTTATTATCACTTTTACGCTAACTTGTATTATCTTTTATTATCGCGTTCGTTCTAATATGTATATTTTTCAGGTGGGACGACAAGCCGATCAAGGAATACGTTACTTGGTCTTTTATTCGTACCATAGGCCGAGAATACTTCACCAAATGGAGTGAAGCGAGCCACTACCACCGTAGGCGGATGTGGGATTACTTTCAGGTATATTTGATTACGGTTGTATCTATTACTAAAAAGTAATTGTTTTCATTCAAAAAGTGTAGTTATACAATTTCAGCAATTACTAACAAGTTGTTTATGATGAAATAGAATCATGTGAACTCGGTCGATCCGAACTACGACCCGAAGCCCGACTGGCAGAAACAGGTCATAAGGCGGATTACCTCACTTGTTAATGGCTGCAAGTATAACAAAAATAGGCCGGATTGGGTGCCTGAAAGTTGGTGGGAAAACATTAGAAATAGGCCCGAAAACGATCCCGAATTCGCCAAGAAGTCTAACATAAACAAGGCTAATAGACGGTCAGGTGGTGAGAAAGCGGTGGGCACCCATACTCTAGGCCGGAAGAGTTGTTCCGATGCGTTTAAAGAATTGGTAAGTCCATTATTTTTTACTTCACATACAATTTGCATATTAATTATGAAGGATTAATATTGCCGATATATGACTTAATGTTTTTATAATACTTTCAGGTTGATCCTACGCCGTACAAGTTGTTTGAGAAAACAAAAAAGAACAAGAAGGGCGAGTGGGTTAACCCTAGAGCTGCTAAGACAAACGTAAGTTTGTCTAATAATTACTAAGGAGTTTTTTTATATCCAATTTTAATACTTTTTATTAGTTTCGTTTTGTTTTGATTACTTAATGTTTTTAATTATATAATTTCTTTTTTGTGGGTTCAGGAAGCTTACACCGAGGAGATGAGTCAGCGAGCGCCAACTGGCGAGACCCCAGACGAATTCCGTGCATACTATAAAGCGGCAGACAGATTCGATAAGAAGTCGAGGCTCTTCGGGGTAGGAGACAAGGGGAAACAAGTGTGGTATGATCCACCATGCAACAAAAGTGCACGCGCATCTTTCTCCTACAATCCTACAGATTACACTCGATTCGCAAGTGAGAATACTCAAATGAAGGAGCAATGGAATGCACTTGCGAATGAACGAGAACATGAGAGAGCCGCCCGACTTGCCCTTGAAGCACAAGTACGGGCCAATCAACAACAAATGGATCACCAAGCCGCGCAAATGGCTGCCATGCAAGCGGCTATGAGGAGATTTCTTCCCCCGGAGTTGTGCAACAACTTCCCTCCTCCACGTCCAAGAGATGACAACGCGGACGACGGGCACGGTTTTGGAGGAGCTCCCGTTACCCCCTTAGGTTAGTAATTTATCATCTACCTAAGTTAGGGAACCCGTTGAATTTGTAAGCTTGTAAAAACAAAGTTGTATGAATTTGTTTTAACATTTTATGTAATGAATTTTTTTTCCATTTTCCATCGATCTTTCCCTTTATTTTTATTGCCTTTTGTTGATTCCCGACTATGCGGTCTATGTGAGTATGAATTACCGCTTTGCGGTGAACGTTTGTATTTTCTGTATTGCATGTTTTGTTGAAATTTTCACCGTTTAAAATAATGCAAAAAAACGCATTGTGGCTGAACAGCAGGCTGCTGTATCCAGCCACTACTCTATTAAGTACTGACGGAAAATCCGTCAGTAAAGTCAATCTTGACTTGACTTACTGACGGAAATTCCGTCAGTATAGTCAAGATAATCTTGACTTTCCTGACGGAATTTCCGTCAGTAAGTCAAGTCAATCTTGACTTTCCTGACGAAATTTCCGTCAGTAAGTCAAGTCAATCTTGACTTTCCAATTGAATTGACTGACGAACCTTCCGTCAGTAAGCCGTCAGGAGTGCAATTACTGACGGAAATTCCGTCAGAAGTCTTTTTTTCGTTACCAATTGAAGTGACGCGCGTTACGGACGAAAATTCCGTCAGTAATTGAAATTACTGACGGATTTTCGGTGTTACTGACGGATTTTGTCCGTCAGTTTCCCGAGTTCGTTTTGTAGTGTATTATACAAATAATTGATTTAAGTTAATCAACTGACTAATCATATATATAGTCAATAAATATCCCAATTATATTCCTTAATAAGATTTATTATGTGGCGCACTATTGTGGAGGACACCTACTCCAACAATCTCCCACTTGTCTGACACAAGTGTGCGTCCCCAATTCTCTTGTCTCTTTATCACATCTCCCACTCAACGCAAGGTGTCTTTCAGGTCGCACTTGCGATTGATTATATCTAGAGTGGTTTTCTCGATAGGGAGAGTAACTGTCTTACCGGAAAATCTACCATAGATCTCTTTTCGAGCGTGGCCACGCATTTACAGTAACTTCTCCTCGAGTGGCCTGAAGATGTTTGTACCCAACGTGGGTGGAAAATTCCTGTTGATTCATCTACTCTGTATGATGCAGATCACCATGATCCAGAAGATGTCCATTGGCCTCCTTTTACGGCACGACCTAGAACATCAACCAAAACCAATCGGAAACTGCACCGACTCAGATAGACGGTCGCCAGTCAAAAGAATCGACTCATAGGAATAAGATAGAAGACCCTGCCACGACCAGGCATCAAATAATTGATTTAAGGGTCTCTACAAATGTCACTGTCTAACGAAGTGTCATACAGTCTGTCTATGTAAACGACCAGTCATCTCCATGACCCCATGGTGTTGAACCAACCATCGATCGACTTACAATCTAGTCACTTCGAGACGTCACCTCATTGAGTGACTAGGGACAAAATACTAAGTTCGTCCTATTCACTTGAATAGGGTCCAACAATCTATTCAGATAAACCAAGTATTAAATTTAGTCAAACTAAATAAAAGAGTTTAAAATAAAACTCGAACAATGAATGCCATTATCATATATGAAATAATTAATACAACATTCAATTATTACATATTACATAATCTAAAGGAATTCTGGTACACGTCTCAATCCCATTGTGACGACATGACCATCATGCTTAGCCTTTGACAAAGGCTTGGTTAAAGGATCAGCAATGTTGTCATCTGTCCCAACCTTACAAATGTCAATTTCCGTTCTGTAAAACCGGGGTGGTTAATCTTCCTAATTACATTGATATGTCCTAAGTACATGTCTAGACTTGTTACTAGGAATTGACGCTCTTTTGCTTGAAAAATAGCCCCACTGTTATAAAATAAATCGAGATTAGGATCTTTGGCAGGAAGGACTACGTTTAGTCCTTCCAAAAAAAACTTGACGAATTCCACACAAACTTTCTGCAGCTTCAGAGCTGCAAGGTACTCTGATTTGTTGTAGAATAGATCCGCTGGTAACGTGTTGCTTGAAACTCCTTTTTTTCCGGCAAACACCTCCTCCATTCTCAATAAACGTAGCAGGATTGGGATTTAATAATAATCCATCTCTGTTGGAAAGGCATTGTGTAACCTTTTACATAAATCAGTCTCGCCTCCAAACACCAAGAACGAATCCTTGGTCCTTCTTAAGTACTTAAGGATGTTCTTTACGGCTATCCAGTGACTCTCACCTGGATTTGCTTGGTAACGACTTGTCATGCTCAAAGCATATGCAACATCGGGACGAGTGCACATCATAGCATACATGATTGATCCAACAGCAGATGCGTAAGGGATCAATTTCATGCGTTCAATCTTCTCGGGTTTCGTAGGGCACTCTGATTTGCTCAAAGTGATTCCACTTCCCATAGGAAGAAAGCCTCTCTTAGAGTCTTTCATGTTGAACCGATCAAGAATCTTATCAATATAAGTTTCTTGACTTAATGTTAGTATCCTTTTAGATCTATCCCTATAGATCCGGATACCTAAGATGCGCTGGGCCTCTCCTAAGTCTTTCATATGGAAATGTATCCCTAGTCACTCATTCACAGAAGTGAGCATTGGAATATCATTCCCAATGAGTAGTACGTCATCTACATACAAGACTAGAAAAGTTACTTTACTCCCACTAAACTTCATGTATAAACATGGTTCCTCGACACTTCGAGTGAAACCATTTTGTTTAATTACAATGAGCGAAACGGATGATCCAGCTCCTAGATGTTGTTTAAGACCATAGATGGATCTCTTAAGTTTGCATACCTTCTTAGGGTTTTATGGATCCACAAAACCTTCAGGTTGTGTCATGTACACTTCCTCTTCTAGAATCCCATTCAAGAAGGCGGTTTTGACATCCATTTGCCAAATCTCATAATTATGAAATGAGGCAACCGCTAAGATAATCCTTATGGATCGAAGCATGGCGACTGGGGCGAAGGTTTCGTAATAGTGAAGACCATGAACTTGGGTGAAACCTTTTGCCACCAATCTAGCTTTGTAAACATCATTATGTTTATCTATGCCACTTTTGATCTTATAGATCCACTTACACTGAAGAGGTCTTACCTCCTTAGGTAAAGCAACCAAGTCCCATACTTGATTGTCGTACATAGAATCCATTTCGGATTGCATGGCTCCTAGCCATAGCTTTGAGTCGAGGGACTTACAAAATGGATGCATTGTAGGGTAGTCGGTTCGTACTTTTCAAAAAAGTACACATTATAGTCATCACCTTCTCTTATTAAGGACCAAGGTATCTATCAGGTTGATGGACTATTATGCGTTGAATCCTAAGTTCTGAGAAGGAATAATGACGTGTGTCAGCGAAGCCGAGGGAACGTTTTCCTCGTCGTCCTTTTCAGTTTGTGGCTCTTGGACTTCATAAAGTTCAAATTTTCTCCCACTCTGTCTTTTAGAAATAAAATCATTTTCTAAAAAGACTGCATCACGAGACACAAACACTTTGTCCTCGTGTTTATTGTAGAAGTAATAAGCATGTGATTCCTTTGGATATCCTACAAAAAGACATTTGTCAGATTTGGGTGCGAGTTTATCGTCAGACTTATTCTTAACAAAAGCCTCGCATCCCCAAATTCTCATAAATGACAAATAAGGAACTTTTCCTGTCCATATCTCATATGGAGTCTTGTTTGCCGCTTTAGTAGGGCTTCGATTTAGTGAAAATATTGCAGATAAGATAGCAAAACCCCAAAAATAATCAGGAAGCTCTGTCAGACTCATCATAGATCGAACCATATCTAATAAAGTTTGATTTCTCCTTTCGGACACACCATTTAATTGAGGTGTCCCAGGAGGAGTCCATTGTGATACTATACCACAATCTTTTAGGTGTGAATCAAATTCATTTTTCAAGTATTCACCACCACGATCGGATCGTAGGGCTTTAATCTTTTTATTCAATTGGTTTTCTACTTCATTTTGAAATTCTTTGAATTTTTCAAAAGCATCACTTTTATGCCTCATCAAGTAGACATATCCATATCTATTCCAGTCGTCGGTAAAAATAATGAAGTAGTGATAACCTCCTCTAGCTTGGATAGTCATTGGACCGCATACATCCGTATGTATAAGTCCTAATACTTCACTTGCTCGTATCCCTTTTCCCGTAAAAGGAGCACGAGTCATCTTGCATAGAAGGACACACGATTTCATACACAGAAGATTCGTAATCGAATGGTGTGAGTACTTTAGATTGAAAACAAAGTCTCTTTATGGTCGTTCGTTAGTGCCATAAACGACAATTGCCCAAAGGTATGATTGATTAGGTTCACCTGTTTTGAGCTTCTTGTGTTCTACATGATAGACCTATTTTGCAATATCTAGAACATAAATATCTCCAATAGAAATGGCCTAGCCATAAACCATTTCATTAAATGAAAAAGTACAACAGTTGTTCTTAATGCAAAAAGAAAATCCTTCCATGTCTAACACGGAAATGGAGATAATGTTTTTGGTAAGAGTTGGTACATAATAGCAATTATTTAAATACAACTCTAAACCATTAGGCAAAAGAAGAACGTAGGTGCCCACGGAAACTGCGGCTACCTTAGCTCCATTTCCCATGCGCAGGTCCACGTCACCCTTAGCTAGTGCTTGCACGTCCTTCAGCCCCTGTACATGATTACGAAGGTGAGAACCACAACCGGTATCAAATACCCAAGAAGATGAACTAGCAAAGTTAATATCTATCATAGAGAGTGATGAAAGAATTTTACCTGACATTGTCACACAACCGTCTTTCTTATCTTTCAAGTATTTGGGGCAATTGTGTTTCCAATGCCCTTTGCCATTACAATAATAGCAATCCGCCTCCGCGTGTTTGTTGACTTTGGGCTTGGGCTTATAAAAGACCTTGCCCTTTCCCTTACCGACTTTCTTAAAAAGAGTCTTACCCTTTCCTTTGTCCTTCTTCACTCCAAGGTTCATGTTCTCCATTTTCATTGAAAGAACGTCCTTGGGTTCACTCCCACTAGCCTCCATGTCCCTCTCCGCTTGGGTTAGGAGTGCATGGATTTCATGGAAACAATTTTCCATGCCATTCATGTTGTAGTTCACCCTAAATTGGGTGAACTTTGGTGTGAGTGAATGAAGGATTTTACCCAACACTAATTGCTTCGGAATTTTGCACCCTAGACGCTCTAAGGTGTCGGCGTGCTCAACCATTTTGAGCACGTGTGGGCTAAATTTTTGGCCCC
Source organism: Heliosperma pusillum (assembly GCA_022085475.1). Taxonomy (NCBI): domain Eukaryota; kingdom Viridiplantae; phylum Streptophyta; class Magnoliopsida; order Caryophyllales; family Caryophyllaceae; genus Heliosperma; species Heliosperma pusillum. The sequence goes on along the minus strand of JAIUZE010017527.1, from coordinate 232 downwards.
TTTGAAGCTTAGTGTCAAAGAACTTTGTAGCCGCCTCATATTGGAGAATTTGAGGTGCTTGCGAAAACATTGACGTGATCCTCGTGAATATCGCATATGCATCGAGAGATATCAGTTGGAGTTTGAGTCTGGGTGAGATTGACCAAATCAAGACATTCTTGACGTCATTTGCAACCTTTAAATAAAGGTCATATTCGGCCCGAACTACCGCGGACGATTTAGGCGCGGGTTC
>JAIUZE010017523.1:0-30948 GCA_022085475.1 Heliosperma pusillum | reverse complement strand
AAAATTGTGAATTCACTTGGTAATAAGGTGGCTCTAGAGAGGACTTTGTCTCATTGCATTACGTTTCTCACTATTTGTCGTATAAATTTGTTGCACATGAGGTGTTTGATCAAGGGTATGATAATATATAATCACATCACAAATTCTCATTTGTGACGGGCACTTTTCGTCACAAGCTTGTGACGGAGCAAATGTGACCATTTTTATGGAAAATGTAACCATTATCACTACAAAATAAAGTTCGAGTTGCGACGGATTATTCCGTCGCTAGATAGGGAATTTCCGTCGCTAAAGACTGATTTGCGACGGATTTGCGACGGATAGTGTCCGTCGCTTATTTTCGTCGCAAAGAGTAGTAATTGCGACGGATTATTCCGTCGCACATATTTGCGACGGATAGTCAAGCCTTTGCGACGGATTAGCCGTCGCAAAAGTTGACTGACTTGAGTTGGGGTCAAACAGAAAGTCAACTGTTGCGACGGAATTTCCGTCGCAAGTGTTAACATTCCGTCGCAAAAGTTGACTGAATGTTTGACAAGTCAAACATAAAATCAACGTTTGCGACGGAATTTCCGTCGCAAAAGGTTGACTTTCCGTCGCAAGTATTGACTTCGTGTTTGACTTGGCTGTAAGTCAGTCAATGTTTGCGACGGAATTTCCGTCGCAATAAAGGCTGTATTTTCCAGCATCCGCCTGTTTCCTGCATCCCCTTATACGCGTTAAAACGACAAAAAACCTGCAAATTACAGAAGTTTTCCAGCAGTTACGCGTCCAACAAAGTTACTAATTTAACACAAAACCAACCAAAGTTTTGATTTTATATCATGAAAGTAATTAAAGTCTTACAAATAAAAGGTTCAAAGTACCAAATAGTTAACTAATCACTCAAGTCAGTGGAGTGATTGGAGGGAAAGGAGGGAAAGGGGTGAATGGGTTGGACCTAGCATTATCGCCCCTATCATCATCAAGGTCGTCTCGACCCTGGTTAGGACCTCCAGTTCTGCAGTTTTGAGTAGAATTTCTTGCAACCTGACTCAAGTACTCTTCTATAGCTGCAATCCTTTTAGCCTGCTCGTCGCGCTCTTGTCTAAGTGCAGCATTCTCCTTTGACAGCTTAGTAGCGAAACTTGGGGTGCGCTGAGTCGGGTTTGAGGTAGCAACAGGGTGCCTATGATGGTCAAACAAATGCTTCGCCGCTGGTCCCAATCCGTAGCATCTTCCTTTCTCGTCAAATCCAGTCTCCTCATAATAGATCTCATTATCGTCTATGTTTTCGACTCCTTGAGTTTGAAGCTCAGACTTCTTTGATATGATCTTATTCTGCATCACAAACAAGTTCAGAATTAGTAATTGTCATTTAAATTAAGTAGTTAATGTAATTAAATATATAAATGACAAATTAAACATAAATCACTTAACAAAAAAATGCATAACTTACATAGAGTTAAGCTGGTTTTTTTGATAACCATCCACGGAACGGGTGCTTCTTTGTCTTCTCTAAGACTTGCACCGCATTTGGGATACCAGTTGAAGATTTATCGACCTACAATTTAAATACTTGTTAGTATAACATATATATAAGTATTAAATTATACTTCCTCCATTCTCATATGATGTACCCATTTTGTGAATATATGTGAGGTATATTTTAATAAAATGGGAACATCATAAGAGAATGGAGGAAGTAATTAGATAAATAAATAAAAAATGAAAGAAGATTTAGATTTACCATTTCGTCCATGATTCTCAAGGTGTTTTTTCTACCCATAATGTGAGTAGGCAACGCCTTTCCCTTCTCTTCACATCCCGATCTACGATTAGCCGCGCCTGATTGAGATCTCACAACGAAACCAGGATCTTCGACAGGCCTATTCTTAAGCTTTCTAAACAAGTCCAAAGGAATCCAACTCGGCCTGTGCTCCTCGTCTTTCTGCGACGCTCGGTAGATCATATGACGTAAACGGGTCTTCATGGCGTCTTCCCAAGATTTCCTTACCATATCTGTATGGCGAGGATCGAAAGAAACCCTTTGCTGTAATGATTAAAAACATAAAGTTAGGAAAATATTAAGTAAATAAACAAAAAAATAAAAATCAATGAAAAGATAAATTGAGAAAAACAAATTTAAATAGATATAATTATAATATTTTAAATAATTATACCTCAAACCAGTTCCACCAAGACGACCGCAAATTATTTGACGCCTCTTTCCAACATGGCGCATGCTCCTTGTACCCGCATATTATGGTCTCCGAGATCAGTTTAACCACATCTGCGTCACTGAACCTGAAATTAATAATCATAGTTAAATACATACATTATATATAAATATTATGATTTTTGAATAATCATAATTATGATTAAACAATTAAAGTAAAAGTGAACTAGTCTTACCATACACCTGTTTCCTCATCCGGATCGAGGCGGACTCTGCGAGTAGTAGTCTCCACCTGTGGCAGTGGCACGTTCCTGTCATTCACTTGTTCATTCTCATCGTCCTGCCCTCTGTTTCCTACATTACTAGTACTACATCTTCTTCGTCCTCCCGCCATATAGAGAAAAACTAAACTATTCAAAGTTGTCATGAATTAACAAACATGTATGTACAATTAAATGACAAGCAACTATATATATTGGTATTAATAAATAATAAAAACTATAAATTGTTTTACAAACGACCACACATATAGAAAAAGTAGTTTAAACTAATATAAGAATTAGAAATAATCTTATTCATCATCACTACTTAAATATTGGTTTTCGGAAATGTTGTATTTAAAAAGGGAGTCTATAAAATCTTCTTCTTCCTCTTTATCTTCCTCTTTATCTTCCTCTTTATCTTCCTCTTTATCTTCTGCTCCGTCTTCCTTCCGCTTCTGCTCATCCTCCTTCTCCTCCTCTTCTACCTTCTCCTCATTATTGTCCTCTACTTGAGCTTCTTCTTCCTCCTCCTCTATAATTTCATTATCATCTGCCACTTCAATTATTAATAGTAGTGTCTCACTACTAATAACATCTTCTTGAAACGCAGATTCGACAATAGGTGCATCAACATGCGATCTGGCTTTAGTTTTGAATACTGCTGACCACTTATCTTTATCTCTTTTGATATTTGGATATGAAGTATAATCAACTTGTTCAACTTGATAAGCCAACACAAATGGATCATATTTCGGAAATTTTCTGCTTCGATTAACATCCACAAGTTTATAATCCTTATGTATTTGCATTCCTTTTTCAAAATTATCTATCCAATCACATTTGAATAAAATAACATTATATGTGCTTTTTTCGCCTGTGTACGACAATTCAACAACTTCGTTGAGTGTTCCATAGTAGTCAGCTCCCTCAGTCGAACTTACACATACTCCATTATTAAGTGTAGATTTTTCCAAATCTAACCCATCTTTTAAAGTGCGAAATTTGTATCCGTTAATGAAATAACGTTTCCATGTTCGCACCCTTTTCGAAGGACCTGGTGCTAAGGCTATGAGAACTGGATCTTTTAAGTTGTTTACCTATCATTGTTAAATTATTAACATATTATAATACCTTCAGGTATTAAAAAAAAATTGAAAAAAAAAGAGTAATCTGGTGTTAGTATGTAGTATGTACTTACTTGTCCTCTAAACCATTGAGGAAATCTTGTGTCAAATTTGTTCCAAATATCCTCGGCTGTGAGAAATTGGGGATATTCTGTTTTGATATAATTTTCAAACATCCTATATTCATTATAAAAAATGCCGAATTAAGTAATAGTTTTTACATGCATGTTGTTATAATTAATTATTAATAATTAAAGTTTCAAAGGACGATTTTTTTACTTACACTTCGTTATGCGTCAATTCTTCTAAATCACAGTTAGATAAAACATATAAGTGTGCACGCTCATATTCGTTGTCTTCTAAAAATCTTTCACGACACTTTCCAGAACAAATTCCCCCGTGATCTTGAAAAATCTCGGGTAAAGTAGAATACGTAGGCTCTTTCGAGCGTACGTCGAGATACTTGGCTTTTGTGTCCACGTTCTCTTCACAATAAAAGGAACAGAAATTGGCAATTTCTTCAAGCAAATACGCGTTGCATATAGAACCTTCAACACGCGCTTTATTTCCAATCTTTTTTTTCAAATGATTTAAGAACCTATAAAAAACTTGGATAAGTAGATAGACTGAAATAATTAAAGTAAAAAGTGGATAATTGTGGAGACGTCGTATGTGTACAACCCTGTCTCCCACAACTGCTTCAACTCGCGAATTAACGGTTGTAAATAAACGTCAAGAAATTTTTTGGGACTGTTCGGACCGGGTATAAGTAATGATAGAAACATAAACTGTCTTTTCATACATAGCCAGGGTGGTAAATTGTATGGAGTGAGCATTACCGGCCAGCAGGAGTACAACTTTCCGTATTGACCGAAAGGTGCGAAACCATCAGTACAAAGACCAAGTCGAACATTTCGAGGCTCACTTGCAAAAGAAGGATGAATGCGATCAAAATGTTTCCAAGCCTCGTCGTCACTTGGATGAGACATTATCCCGCTGACACGTGGATTTTCATGATGCCACCGCATCTCTGCCGCAATTAGTTTTGTGGCATAAAGTCGTCGCAAACGCGGTCCTATTGGGAAATAAGTTAAAATATTTTTCCCAACCCTTTTGCCATTTGCATTCTTTTGTTTTTTATATCGATCTCTACCACATTTTCTACACTTATCGAGAAGACTATCATCATCCCAAAACAACATACATCCTATTTCACACGCATCTATCTTCTCATAAGGCAGTTGAAGAGCTTTAAGAATATTTTTGGTTTCATAGAAGTTACGCGTCATAACATGATTTTCAGGAATAATGTCCCCTATAAATGACGCGATACCATCTACACATTTGTGGGGTAAATTGTATTCACATTTGAAAGTTACCAACCGTGAAGCTGAATGCAACAGAGAGATACGACTCCCCTCATACACCGGTTTATTGGCATGTTCCAACATTTTGAAAAAGGCTAGTACATTAGGATTTGGAGATTCATCAACCACTTCGGCGTCAACATTTTCCATTATAATTTCATTAATGTTGTCGCGCAACGCATCCTCCACCATATCCCTATAGGGATTGTCAGACCTCTCCTCAACGGGAAAATTTTCACCATGGCACACCCAATCATAATAGTCATCACAAAAGCCCCAAAGCCCTAGGTGTTTTCGTACTTCTTGTTCGACTAAAAATTTGCGATTTCTACACTTTACACATGGGCACCTAATTTCCTTACATCTACCGTAATCTTCTTGATTCTTAACATAATTAATGAATTCATTAACGCCCTTTACAAACTCCTGCCTTAATTTTTTATTACAATCCAATCTTTCATACATCCATGCCCGTTGTACTCTTTTCATTTCAAATCTACATACACGTTTATAATTATTATTATCGACTTAAATAAATATTCAAAACAATAACAACAAGAACTAAAAGTTTACTAATAGCAACAATAACAACAATAACTACTAATAATAGTAACAATAACTCCTATTACACAAACAAACAACAAACAACAAACAACAAACAACAAACAACAAACAACAAAGAAACAAACAACAAACAACAAACAACAAACAACAAACAACAAACAACCTCCAACCTCCAACCTCCAACCTCCAACCCCCAACCTCCAACCTCAACAACAACAACAACAACAACAACAACAACAACAACAACAACAACAACAACAACAACATCTTCCACCTGCAAAAAAAAAGTAATATTCGAGTTCATGGGGTCCTTATCTCTCCAACCTAAACCCATCTTTGAATCTTTCATACCATTAGTAAATACTAATCATTTAATTAATTGTTATGAGACGAAAATTCGGCAGCAATTCCCTACAGTTCTCCAAATACACAATGTTGAATGACTTGTCACTCTCCATATGTATTCAGAGAACATTAAAGGAACTGTCAACCAAACTTAATCGTCAAATAACAATTAAAAAAAATGATTAGTATTTACCACCTAAATGGCATTAAAGATTCAAAGACAGTCCCAAAACGGGGACTATTCAAGAATTACACCTAATGCGTAATTCTTGAACGGGTACTAAGTCTATCATATATGAACAACATTTCCTTAATAATTGTGACAAAAGTAAAGCACGACAAATGACCGGGACGGAGGGAGTAATAATAATTATCTATATTAATAATTACAACAATTCAAAGGAGGGAGGGTGGCAGTGGGGTGGGGGCGGCGGCAGGGAGATTTAATCCGTCTTAAACTTAAGTGAGGAGATAAGTGAGGAGATAACCCACTTACACTTTATTTGCCCTTTATGAGGAAGATTTAATCCGTCTTAAACTTAAGACGGGTCGATCCGTCTTCAATCAAAATTTGGGAAAAGGTAGTAACTTACTAACATATTCACAACTTGAATACTCATCAATGAGGGGAAAGAATGAGGGGTGGTCCGGTGGGTGGCAGAGGGTGGTCCGGCCAGGGGCAGGGGAAAGGGGAAAGGGAAAGGGAAAAGGAAAGGGAAAGGGAAGGGGAAAAGGAGGGGGTGGTCCATTGGTGGCAGCGGGGTCCGGCCAGGCCAGGGGCAGGGGAAAGGGTGACCAAGGGAAGGGGAAAAGGAGGGGGGTGGTCCGGCCGGTGGTCCGGTGGGTGGCCGGAGGGAACAAAACAAATGAAAACATAAATAAGAGAAGAAAGAGAGAGAGACCTGAGAGAGAGGAGGGAAGAACTTAGTGGGTCGTCGAGGTGGTCCGGTGGGTGGTCGTCGTCGTTGTTGTTGTCGTCGTTGTCGTCGTCGTCGTCGTCGCCGTCGTCAAGGGGATTTAGGTTAGGAAAATGATTTCGGTAAAGGGGAAGAGACGCGTGGGTAATTATTTAAAAGAACCTGCGACGGAATTTCCGTCGCAAATCCGTCGCAGGAATGACACGTGTCAGCCAGCTATTTACCTTTGCGACGGATTTTCCGTCGCCAGTCCGTCGCAACTTAAGGTATTGCGACGGATATTCCGTCGCAGAAAAAACACGTGTCTTCGCCTTCAGATCAATTTGACAGTCAATTATTCATCTCTGCGACGGAAAATCCGTCGCAAGTCCGTCGCAGTATCTTATTTAGCGACGGAGTTTCCGTCGCAATTCCGTCGCAAACGTTCCCGCCATGTGAAAAGTTGGGCGCCATATGTGAAAATGTATTGCGACGGAATATCCGTCGCAAATCCGTCGCAAATAGTAATTCCCGTCGCAAAATCCGTCGCAAGTATGTTTTTGCTACGGATTACATGTCCGTCGCAAAATTTCCGTCGCTAATACACTAAATTCTTGTAGTGAAGACTACCTGAAGATAATGATGTGAATTTTATGATGAATTTTAATGTTGTTTTGTCTGGGTGTTCTGAATTGGTAGATAAAGGGGGTGACAGTGTGCTTGCATCCCCAAATGACTAAGTTTGGAGCTTGGAATATTAGAGGGCTCAATAGTATCAAGAAACAGAAAGATGTTAAATGGTTTTTGCATCATCATGTTATTGAACGTTTTGGGCTCCTAGAGACCAGAGTGAAACATGGTTCTCTGAATAAAGTTATGTCTAATTTTTGTCATAATTGGTCTATCTGTCATAATGCTAGCTTTCATTCGAATGCTAGGATTTGGGTTATTTGGAAGAGTAGTAAGGTTAAGGTTGATGTGTTGGAGTGTGGAGCTCAATTTATTCACTTAAAGATTTCTGATTGTGTGACTGGTCATACCTTTTATATAACTTTTGTGTATGGTTTCAATAGGAGTGAGGAGAGGCAGGAGCTCTGGGATAGCTTGTATAGGCTGTCTAGGATTGAGCCATGGTGTGTGCTTGGGGATTTTAATAATGTTCTTTATTCTAATGAGAGGATTGGGCAGACTGTTAGAGATAGTGAAATGGCTCCTTTTCAGAATGCCATTACTTTGTGTGAGCTCCATGAGATGAAAACAACTGGTGCTTTCTTCACTTGGAATAACAAGTAGACTAGTGATAAAAGAGTGTTCAGTCGTATTGATAGAGTTCTTATCAATGATAATTGGTGTAATAGCTGGCCTGATTACTTTGCTCACTTCTTCCCTAAAGGCTCCTTTGACCATTGCCCTTGTGTTATAGAGTATGGTGAGGTGCAGTCATCTAATAGAAGACCTTTCAAGTTCTTCAACATGTGGACTAGGTCAACTGACTTCCTGGGTATATTGAAGACTGGATGGCATCAGTTTGTTTATGGCTCACCTATGTTCAGAATCGTGAAGAAAATGAAGAATATGAAGGTGCATTTCAAAAAGCTTAATAAGGATCTATATGCTGATATTGAAAGGAATGCTGATATTGCATTTAAGGTCCTTCAGGAGAGCCAGATTATGCTACAAGGTGATCCTAAGAATTTAAGGCTTATGGATGTTGAACATCAAGCTAGAGAAAGCTTTCTTCTCATGGATGCTGCTCGTGATGATTTTCTGAGCCAAAAGGCTAAGTGTTCCTGGGCTAAAGAGGGAGACACTAATTCTTCTCTTTTTCATCAGGCAATCAGACAGAGACAGATTAGGAACAAAGTGCTCCTTATAGAATCTATGACATGAGTGGTTTGTAAGGATCCAGATCATATTATTCAGGCCTTTTGTTGACTTTTACAAAGACCTGCTGGGGAGTTCTAAGGGATCCTCCTGTTTCTACCCTCATATTGTGCAGAAATGAAGGAGAGTGGATGATTGTCTTTGGAAGAGGATGTGTATTACTCCTAGAGAGGAGGAAATTAAAAGAATTGTGTTTTCTATTCCTAATGATAAGAGTCCTGGGCCTGATGGTTATACGAGTTGTTTTTTCAAAGCTGGTTGGGAGGTAATGAATGATGAGTTAGTTTATGCTATTCAGGATTTCTTCCAAACAGGTAAGCTTCTTAGACAGATTAATGCTACTAACCTGGTTCTTTTTCCTAAGATGGAGAATCCTGTCAATGTCACTCAGTTTAGACCTATTGCTTGTTGTAATGTGCTTTATAAGATTATCTCAAAGATTCTGTGTGAGAGAGTTTCTGTTGGTCTTGGCACTGTCATTAGCTCTAATCAGGCTGCTTTTATTAAGGGTAGGAGTATTATGGGTAATATATTAATCAGCCAAGATATTGTCAGATTGTATACTAGGAAAGGTGTATCACCTAGATGTTTGATGAAGATTGATTTGAGGAAAGCCTATGACTCGATTGAGTGGGATTTTATTGGAGATATGCTGGTTCATTTAAATTTTCATCCTAAGCTGGTTGGCTTGATCATGAATTGTGTTACTTCTCCTACATACTCTGTTGTGATTAATGGTTCTCCTAATGAATTCTTTCCTGGTAAGAGAGGTCTAAGACAAGGTGATCCTATCTCTCCTATCTTGTTTACTATCTGTATGGAGTACCTTAGTAGATTATGGGAGGAAGCAAGTGCTCTGTCTAGCTTTAGATTCCATCCTTTGTGTAGTAGGCTTAAGTTGAATCATCTAATGTTTGCTGATGATGTTCTTCTTTTCTGCAAAGGGGATCTAAGTTCAATTGCTGTCATTAAGGAAACTTTTAATTGTTTTTCTGAAGCTTCTGGTTTGCATATTAGTTCTGAGAAGTCTGAAATTATGTTGAATGGTATTGATTCTGTGACTGTGGACTATATTTTGCATTACACTGGTTTTAAAAGAGGCAAATTGCCTTTCAAGTACCTTGGGGTGTCCATATCACATAAGAGACTCAGCAAGGTAGACTGTCATGTCCCGGTGGAAAGAATGATTGCAAAAATTAGAGGATGGAACAGTAGGAAAATCTCATATGCTGGGAGACTTGTCTTGGTGAAGGATGTTCTCTCTACTATACATAACTACTGGTCGCAATTGTTTGTTCTACCTATGGGGGTCATGGATAGAATTAAGGCCCTATGTAGGAGTTTTTTGTGGAGTGGATCTGAGAATTCTTCTAAAGCCTTAGTGGCATGGGATGTGTTATGCAGGGGCAAGAAGCAAGGGGGTTTGGGAATTATTGATAGCAGCAACTGGAATATTGCAGCTATTGGAAAATTGGTTTGGTGGCTAGTGATTAAGAAAGATCACTTGTGGATTAAGTGGAAGGATAACATTTACCTGAAAGGCAGGCCTTGGCTTGACTATGAACCAACAAGTAGCTCTTCCTGGGCTTGGAGGAAAATTTGTGAGGTCAAAAATAAATTTAAGGTGGCCTTCTCAAACCAGCAATGGTTAGGGGCTGATGGTGGTTACTCTATTTCCAGAGGCTATGACTGGCTGACAAGTTCTGAGACTGTTGGATCTATTCAATGGTACTCTGAAGCTTGGAATAGATATAACATTCAGAAGCATGCTTTCTTTATCTGGCTGATGAAGAAGGAAAGGCTATTGACACTTGACAGACTGAACAGGTTTGGTATCACTCAAAGATTAAATTGTTACATTTGTGATGATGGTTATGAGTCTCACTGGCATCTCTTTCAAGACTGTTGATATGTGAGGACTTGTATGCAGCTTCTCATAGGTTGGATGAATCTCTGTATGGTGCACCCTGTCACTGCTGAAAAGATGTTGAGGATTAGAAGAGTGTCTGGTTTCAGGAGATTGCTCTATTGTTCACTGGTTAATGTTGTTATGTACAATGTATGGCAGGCTAGGAACATTTGTTATGCTGATGGTTATGTGATTAGCCCTCAATCTTTGCTTTCTCGAGTGCAGCAGGAGCATAGAACTCGTCTGTCTGGGATAATGAAGTTGGGGATAAAGAGATGTGATATTGAGTATTGCACTAGCATAGGTCTTCTATGATTATGTTTGTCTTTGTGTGTTGATGTATTTGTGGTTGTAGGTAGTTATGTTGCAAAACTGAATTATGTAATAGTGTTTACCTCATTTGAGGTGTGATTAATGATTACTTACATGTTCACCAAAAAAAAAAACAAATCTTCAATTCTTGGCAAAGGATACCTATTCTTGATTGTAATTCGTTTCAACTCACGGTAGTAATACAAAGTCTCATGGAACCATCTTTCTTTTTCACAAAGAGAACGGGAGCACCCCAAGGCGAGGCACTTGGTCGAATGAAACCTTTTTCAATCATATCATCAAGTTGCTTCCTTAACTCTTTCAACTCGGTTGGAGCCATACGGTAAGGAGCTTTGGCAATGGGTCCGGATCCGGGTACAAGATCGATGGAAAACTCAACATCACACTCGGGAGGGATCCCGGGCAAGTCTTCGGGGAATACATCAACAAAATCACGCACTATAGGTACATCTTCAATCGCTGGCAAGGAGGTAGTTGTAGAAGTCACAAAACACAAGAACGCTTGGTGACCCTTTATTATCATACTTACCAACTTCATTGCGGAAATCAAGGACACACCCATTCGGGAATGAGATCCCTTATAGGTTATTCTAACTCCTAAAGGACTCTTTTAATAAATCGTTTGATCTCTACACTCAAATCTAGCATGGTATAACACTAACCAATCAATACCTAGGATTACATCAAACTCTCCTAGAGGAAATTTAAGGAGATTAGCGGGGAAGATAGTACCCGCAATAGAAATAGGAACATTAAGGTAAATAGTAGAACATGAGATAATTTCTCCGGATGGTAAGGATATGGGAGTATCCGCACTAGAAGTAGGCTGGATAGATAATTTATCAACATAAGTTGAAGACACAAAGGACATAGAAGCAACTGTATCAAATAGAATAAGACACGGTTGCTCTAAGATTGAGAACATACACGTAATTATCTCCGGATGAGCATTGGCTTCGGCTCGGCTTAGAACAAAGATAGACCACTTGGGTTTGGCAATCGAAGGGGGCAACTTCCGATCGGGGCAATCATCATAACGGTAAACACTCTTCTGGCAAAAGAAGCAAACATAAGGTCGGTTGAAGCATCCTATGTTAGGTTCATATACCTACACTTAAGACATTTCTTAAGTAAAACTAATTAACTCTTTAATTAGTTACAAGATCTAGTTACATGCAAATAAATAAAACAAAGTAGGGAAAGATTTTGTTCCTCACATTATTTATATTTCGGGTATGGGGCACAAGTACAAGACACCTTCTTGTACTTGTTCTTGAGCTTAAGAATGTATGGATGAACTTCCTAGTTCCAAGTATAGGAACTATCCTTGGTGATGCACCTAGACTATCCTTAATCTCTTGAATATTGCTATTACTAGAACAATAAACAAGATCCCCTTAAAAACAAGTATACAACACTCCACTTACTACTTTAGTAATATGGTGTTTATACTCCAACACAAGTTCTATGAAACTTCTAAAGTTTCTAAGTGTTTAGTGATTTCTAGTGAGATGATAGTATCAAATAATATAAGATATTAAGTTGTATTCAAAGACTAGAAATGATCTCCTCTTAAGCTTGCCACAACCGGCCAAGCATAGGGACAAATGAGCATGCTTATGCTTTTTGCCTAATCAAGACTCTAGGGTGGCTATAGGTATTAGGCTTGGTAATAATTTTGTCTAATCATCATTAGCACAACATTTGAAGCCTAATCCTTACCCAACCCCCCCCATATAACCGAGTTTTGGCACTTAAAATGGATTCTATATTCTATTTGTGATTATGTCATTTGTCACACATGTGACATGTGACATGTGACATGTTATCTCATAATATAATTATGTATTTAACTAATTAAATACAATTTCATGTCAAATAAATTAAACTTAACAATTTAAGTAATAATTTATGATCACATATATATAAAATGGGTCATCTCATATTTGGTTGATATGATCCACAACTAATTGTGATTATGATCAACCAATCATGCTTATCTCAAATGTTTCATAAACATTAAGCATTCTAATATAACAATTATATTATTGAATCTTATTTAATCATATTACAATAAGATATATATCTCACTCGTAAACTCGTCCTGTTTAAGGGATTAATTAATCTGTATCGTTATACAATTAATTAATATTCTTGATTAGGGAATCGTCCTTTCGGTGTGACCTTAAGGGATCAACTGATCACCACCGTCATATGACAGTAATGTCAAACTCTAGTAAGCCAATCATTACCGATTAATGTGGATCAGTTGACTATAATGTTAATCATCCCTTTGTATTCTCGTTAATGAGATTTAATTAAGTGATCGCACTATTGTTGAGGACACTCAGTCCAACAATCTCCCACTTGTTCGCAACAAGTGTGCGTCACCAATTCTCTTGTCCTATTTTAATCTCTCACTCAATGCAAGGTGTCTTGCAGGTCGTACTTGCACGTGATCATATCTAAAGTGGTTTCCTCGATCTGGAGAGTAACTGTCTGACCGGAATTATCTACCATAGATACCTTCCGAGCGTGGCCACGCATTTCCAGCTTACTACCCCTCGAGTGGCCTCGAGATATTTGTTAACCCTGACAAGGGGTTGGACAATTCCTATCGCACTATTCCCTTTGTTCACTCACAGTCCTTCATGACCCAATGATTGCCCATTCACCCCTTTTTACAGAATGGCTTGGGGCAAAAATCAAAGTCAATCAGAAACTATGCCGACTTGGGCGAATAGTCATTAGTCTAAAGAATTGACTCAAAAAGAATACTATTGTAGCTCTCGCCACGACCAGGCTTTATGAATTGCCAGAACTCTATAAGCGGTCACTGCCGGACAGAGTGTCCCATACAGTGTGCCTATGTGATCGACTAGTCATCTCATATGACTCTATGGCACTTAAACTTGCCATCAATCGCATCACAATCTAGTCACTTCGAGACGTCACCTCATGTAAGCAACTAGGGCCAAGGCTATGTTAATCCAGTTCACTTTAATAGGGTTCAAAGTTGTCACTACAACCTATTTGGATATAACAAAGCACAAAAATGAGTTTTATAAACTCAAACGATAAATGTGATTATCACATATGAACAATCAACACAATGTTATTGCTTCATATCTTATAATCTAAAGTGTACAAGTTCCATGGCACTTCATGGCCATCTTGTCTAAATGCAATAAAAGCTTGGATGGTGGGTATACTTCTTATCCATTTGTTCCAACTTTATGAATTGCTCATTTTCTTTCCAATCATCGTTATTCTCAATAACATGAAGTTATCTATGTACATCACTAGATCTCTATCTTGTGTTGGGCTCTTTAATCTTGAAAGATGCTCCCACTTGTTATCATGATAACTACGTGATGGGTATGTTGGTGGAAGGGTCTACTCATTAGATCCTTATAATCCACCTCATCCTCATCATCATGTATGATGCGTGCATTTTGCATAGACCTTTTAGGCCATATTTGCACGCATTTCCATGCTTATTTAGTAGTGTTTTACTACAGATGTTCCCCGAATAGTCTACTTTGGTTTGTTTTGTAATTGTAAAGTCTATTGATCGAATACGAAAGAGGGGGGGTGAATTGAGTATTAAAAACTAGCCCCACTTTTTTGATTTATATGATATGTATTTAATTATTTGATCTTATGAATTAAAATTAACTAATTAATTAATCAAATTAAGCGCAAGTAACGAAATAACGAAAAGTAAAGAGATAAGAGAGAGGCACACGATTTTTGAAGTGGTTCAGTTTCACACGTTGAAACCTACGTCCACTATTCTCGATTAATAATTTTTAGTACCTTTCTACGGATTACAAAAATTATCAACCCACTCGTATAATCAACACTATGATTATAACTCAAGGTGAGTAGCGCTAAATACTCTATACTATCTTACGCTAATAAGAAAGTACAATATAACTCACACAGATTCCCGTGAAAGAATTGTAAGCTTATAATGATGTACTATTATCCAATAACGTATTTCACTCAAGCGATTGATAATAATTGATGCACGACTCTTTTAAAAACAAACTCTAAAAATAATAAATATTTGCTCAAAGGTTTGCTTTAAAACGATTTTGGAAAATCAACACAAGTAAATATGTAGCCGTGTGATATGTTGTGTATTTCGTGTGTTTTGCAAATAATATGTGAATGAGTATTTATAGTAGTAGAATCATAGTAGATCTAAAACCCTAGTATAATATTTAATAAAGATACTTATCTTATCATAAAATAATATTTGCTTATCTTTTAGAAATATCTTTATCTCAAAATATTATTTAGTTTATCTTATAGAAATAAATTTATCTTTATATCTCAAAATATTGTTGTAAAGATATAGTAGAATCATAGATTAGGTAAACTAGGGAAACAACCTAGGTTGGCCGAAATACCCTAGCTCACGAAACCCTAGGAGGCACGCATCCCTAAGTAGCACAAACCTAGGTTTCCACGAAACCCTAGGTGGCTCAAACACTAGGTGGGCTAATTAGGTTAACAACAAATTGAGATAGAATATATTAGAAACCCTAGGTAGCATGACAACCCATAAGTTGTATTACTAACCAATAGAATCTCATAAATATATTCTCTAATAAAACTTTTAATAAATATAAAAATACTCTTTCACTTTTGAAAACATTTCAAAACATTGTATTTCCAAAATCATGCATCAATATTTTATCATCCAAAGTCATAGACTAAAGCTATAACTTTGAACATAAAATCTCTCGAATGGAATAGTTACCGAATGATGACCTATACTATCTAATCTTCACAAAGATCTTCAGTATACGGATCATCTCTTCATCTCGATCACAAAGACCCTCCATCTTGAGTCTCGTGTTGTTTTATGTAGATCTTGCTTGAAGCGATTTTCTTTAAAGGTATGCCTGGTTAGCTATAACTTCCATGTTCACTTCCAAAGTTATTTCTGAAGTTGTTATAACTTTGTCTCACAGACTTTATCAAAGTTATGCCTAAATTTGATCTTTCTTCTCATAATTGTTGCTAGCTATGATAAGACTAAAGCACACAATTACACGCATATGATATATCGAGTAAAACATATTATCACGTAAACACATGTCATTATCAAAATTATGAAATTGGTCCAACAGTAATATTTACAGATATGGACCAGAATGACGGAAAACTAGCTATTTTGTAGCTCCTCAAGCATGCATAAGTGAGTCGGAAAGGAATCTTGGTCTCTCGGAATGCATGAAGTCGTGTTAAAGGAATGGAAGAACGAAATCCATGAGCAAAACACTCGTTCAAGGTGTAAAAGCCTTCGATCGACTATTTTATTAGTTAGAAGACCTCGATCGAGTATTGTTCTGCTCGATCGAGCTGCTGGCCTTGGAAGTTTTACTCGATTGACCACTATGGTCAGACGATCGAGTACTTTTGACAGCAAATTCTGCTCGATCGAGAGGTTACATGCTGATAGGCTTCGCGAGATAGTGAGTTAAGCAATAGACGCCTTGTAATTTGTTATTTTCATTTTACTTAAGGGTGAAAAAACGAGAATAATAGATATCACTTCTTACCCTAGACTTTATCTTTCACTTTTATTCTGGATCTGAATTTGAGGACTTCTTCCGACTTTCTTCTTCTTTCAATTTCGGGTATTATTGTTCTTGAATTCAATTAGCTATTTCTCTATGTCTTTTTGTTTCTTATTTATTATTGTTGTTATTCTTCTTTCAATTATGCGTACCTAATTCCTTTGCTAGGATTTAGGGGAACCGTGTCTTAGGTAAGATGAATTGATTAGTAATATTTAAATTAGGTTTGGATGCAATCATCACATTTAATAGCTTTTAATTGTTTGAGTCGACGCAATCAATTGACTGACTTGATACTCCCTTGACCTAGATCGAGAGATTGGAAAAGGACAGATCAGTGATGAACATTGGGATTATGCGAATAGCGGACCGAAAGGACCTTTTCACTACCACAAACCTGTTTAGACTTTACTTTGATTTTAATCCTGACCCTAGATGCCATGGGGAACCGACGATCCTAGTTCTTCTCCTATCTGTTATTTCACTCTTTATTTCTCTTCCCCTTTTCTCTTGTAGTGTTAGAAAATCAATTAAACAAAGCCCCCAATTCCGATACTTTGACAGACTTAGCAAGTTATAGGATTCCCTCTCTCTGTGGATTCGACACCCGACTGCCTCTACTGCATTTTGTTGAGACCGTTAGGTTTTATCTTTGATAGGGTTGCGACAGCCGTATCAAATTTTGGCGCCGTTGTCGGGGAGACGGTGTAATTTTGTAGCTTTCTTTAGTTTGTCTTTGGTCTCAAGGGATTTATTCCTTGAGGCTGTTCTCATATTTGAGTTAGTGTTTAGTATTTGCAGGTATAAATCCTAAAAGAGGACCATTTGAACCTGCTGCTGCTGTAATTTTTCTGCAGGATGCCTAAGATTGCGAGTCATTCTGAGCCCAGTGCTGAGACTCTACCTAGGGGAACTACTCTCCCTCTTGCTGATGAGGGTACCTTCACAATACATCCGTCTTACTACAGTTTAGTGGAGCGGAATTTATTCGGGGGTATGGTAGATGAAGACCCAGCTAGGCATGTAGAGGTATTTACAGACTATTGTTCCGCCATTCCTGTAGTTGCTGGTGTGACGCAAGACAAGGTAAAGGAATTCCTTTTTCCTTTTTCCTTGACTGATGATGCTAAGGATTGGTGGAGAGATTTAGATAGGAAGGCTGCTGGGGTTAAAGATTGGAGTTCGTTAGCTCTAGCCTTCTATAGACGGTATTTTCCTCCTCAGCGAACCAATGCGCTGCGCAGCCAGATCACGAATTTTACTCAATCTAATACTGAAGATTTGAGTGTAGCATGGGCCAGGTTCAAGAAGCTAGTTCGCTCAGTTCCGCATCACGGGTTTGAGCAATGGTTTTTGTGCAACCAATTTTACAATGGGTTGCTTATGAGCAAAGAATGATTCTGGATGCTGCTGCACGAGGGAGATTTCAGGCTAATGTGGAAGATGATGAAGGGTGGCAACTTATTGAAAATATGGCCATCCATTCTGCTAGCTACGGTAATCCTAGAGCGGAAAGAAGGAGAGACACTGTTGTTGAAGAAGTTCATGTGGTAGATACGGGGAATTTAGGTGAAATACACCAAGTTCAAGCTATTGAGATGGTTTGTGGTAGATGTGGTGATGAAGGACACGACCCTATTACTTGCTTGGTTGATTCAGTAAGGGTTCTTGCTTATAGGAAATTCAAGCAAGGGGGTTCTTTTTCCGAGTTATATGCCGAGTTAACTGCTGCAAAATCTCAACCACCCGTAGATGAAGGCAAGGTACTCATTACCCAAGCCGAATATGAAGATCTCAAGGCCACTATCAATGCGCAAAAGCTTGAACAACAATCTAGTGCGGATACCCTCCGGAAACTGCTCGACAGATGCAATTCACTCCTCCCAAACAATGACCCAGTCAATGCCATAAATTTGAGAAGTGGTCGTGCTTATGACGGTCCTGTCCACGTCCCTGAAAGAACACATACCGAGGTCGATGATGTCTCGGACGAATTAATTGAAGATGTGCAGAGAAGTGATTGATCGACTGAGAACGACGATCGATCGAAGCGTTTTGCTAAGGAAACTACTCGATTGAGGAAACCCACCTCTCGATCTAGTAGTCCTGCTGAAGAAGTTCCTCGATCGAGTAGTTATACTACTCGATCGAGTAACCTGGTCATAGGAGATCCTCGATCGAGTAGCCCTTCCACTCGATCGAAGGGAAATGAGGAAGGAATCACTCCATCGAGTGAACTGAAGTCTCGATCGAGTGAATGTCAGACATCAGCCACGCAAATTGAGGTTGTGTGTGATAAAGTACCCTCCCCTGTTGCGAAGGTACCGAGTAAAGAGAAAATTGGGGACCCGCTTCCGGTGGTCAGAGTCCCATACCCAGGTCGTATGCGCGATTCAAAGACGGAGAAACAGTTCAGCAAATTTGTAGACATGGTTAAAAACATTCAGGTAGCTGTACTTTTTGCCGAGCTAATCACTCAAGTACCCCCTTACGCCAAATTTATGAAAGACATTGTTACGCGTAAGAAGGCACTTGAGGATTTCGCTACTGTCGCTTTTATGGAAGAGTCTAGTAGTTTAATTCTGAATAAGTCTCCCCCTAAATTAAAGGATCCGGGTAGTTTCTCTATTACTTGTGTTATAGGAGATGTCGTGATAGATAAGGCACTATGTGATCTTGGAGCTAGTGTAAGTGTCATGCATTATTCTATCTGTCGTAAGCTTAACATGGGTCGTCTGAAAACGACCAATATCACCCTGCAGATGGCTGATAGATCTGTTAGGAGTCCCTTAGGTGTCCAGGAGACTTGCCCGTTAAGGTGGGCTAGTTTTTTATTCCTGTTGACTTCATAGTCTTAGACATTGCTGAGGATACCCGTACCCAAATTATTTTGGGTAGGCCATTTTTGTGTACTGCTGGGGCCATTATAGATGTTAAACTCGGGCATTTAACTCTAGCTGTAGGGGATGATATAGTTTCGTTCAGTTTACCTGACACTTTATCTAGACCAATGATAGAGGATACTTGCTTTTCTATTGTCATCATTGATGAGTTCACTTATGAGTTTTGGCCGGATTCCTTGATAAAGGATCCGTTGGAGTCTTTGACTTTGTTAGATGAGTGTGCAGATTATTCTGATGACGATGACGCTGTGCTGAAATTGCTTGGAACTACTGCAGATGAGGTAGAATTGACTGACGCAGAGGAAGAACAGCTGGGACACTTGGGTCATGCCTTGTGTTCCGTCGAGGTAAACGTTCCCGAGCGTAAGCCTCTTCCAACTCACCTTAAATATGCTTTTCTTGATAATACTGAGCAATTTCAAGTTATTGTTAGTTCCAAACTGAATGAGGAACAGCTAACCGCTTTGTTGGCTGTACTCAAGAGGAACAGGAAATCAATGGGCTATTCACTGGATGACATCAAGGGCATCAGCTCTGATGTCTGTATGCACAGGATTGAGCTGGAAGAAGGTCACAAACCTTGCAGACAGAGTCAGCGGAAGCTGAACCCGAAGATGGAGGAGGTTGTGATGACCGAGGTGATGAAACTACTCGATGCAGGTATTATTTATTCAGTTGGTCACTCCAAATGGGTAAGCCCAGTTCAGGTCCTACCCAAGAAAGGAGGTACTACAGTTGTTAAAAATGAAAGGAATGAATTGATACCTACTCGACTAGTAACTGTGTGGCGGATGTGTATAGACTATAGGCAGTTAAATGCCGCCACCAAGAAAGATCATTTCCCCCTTCCTTTCATTGATCAGATGATAGAAAGGTTAGCTTCTCATGAGTTTTTCTGTTATCTGGACGGGTACTCAGGGTTCTTTCAGATCCCTATTCATCCAGATGATCAGGAAAAGACTACTTTTACTTGTCCTAAGGGTGTTTTTGCTTATCGTAGAATGCCTTTTGGTTTGTGTAATGCCCCTGCTACCTTTCAGAGGTGCATGATGGGGATATTTTCTGAGTATATAGAGTCTATCATGGAAGTCTTTATGGATGACTTCAGTGTCTATGGGAATGATTTTGATAAATGTTTAGCTAACCTTGATAAAGTTTTGCAGCGTTGTATCGAGGTTAATCTGGTGCTAAACTGGGAGAAGTGCCATTTCATGGTCAATGAGGGAGTAGTCCTTGGGCACTTGGTTTCGAATAGGGGTATTGAGGTAGACAGAGCAAAGGTGGAAGTGATTCATCAATTACCCCTCCTATTAACGTTAAGGGGGTGAGGAGTTTCCTTGGTCACGCCGGTTTTTATCGCCGGTTCATCAAGGACTTCTCTAAGATTACTAAACCACTTACACAGTTGCTATTAAAAGATGCTCCTTTTCATTTTACTGATAATTGTCTTTCTGCTTTTAACACTTTGAAACAGGCTTTGGTCTCTGCACCCATCATTCAGCCTCCTGATTGGACGCTGCCGTTTGAGATAATGTGCGATGGAAGCGATTACGCACTAGGAGCGGTGCTCGGCCAGCGGAAAGACAAAGCTTTGAATCCTATTTACTATGCAAACTGAACTCTGGATGAGGCTCAAGTGAAATATGCTACCATTGAGAAGGAGCTTTTAGCTGTAGTTTATGCGCTTGATAAATTTAGATCATACCTGTTGGGTTCTAAAGTTATTGTTTTTACAGATCATGTAGCGCTAAAACACCTTCTGAATAAGAAGGAAGCTAAACCCAGATTGCTGAGGTGGATACTCCTTCTCCAGGAATTTGATCTGGAAATCAGGGACAAGAAAGGCGCTGAGAATGTTGTAGCGGATCATCTTTCGCGTTTGACGCGACAAGAGGGGGAGCATTCTCTTCCCATTAATGATTCGTTTGCTGATGATACTTTATGCACTGTTTATTCTATAAAATCTAAAGATGGTGTTGAACCTTGGTTTGCAGATTATGCCAATCACATTGTCACCCAGAAGCTGCCACCTGATATGTCCTATCAGCAGTGGAAGAAATTTCTACATGATGTGCGGGATTATTTCTGGGATGATCCATACTTGTTTAAGTCATGCGCAGACGGTCTCTTTAGACGGTGTATTCCGCAGTGGAAGATCAAAGCTATCCTAGAAGGCTGCCATTCTGCCCCTTGTGGAGGTCACCACGGTCCATCGCGCACCGTGGCTAAGGTATTACAGTCTGGTTTCTATTGGCCGACCCTCTTTGCTGACACTAAAGTTTTTGTTGCTAGCTGTGATGCTTGCCAGCGGACAAGAAACATATCAAAGAGACATGAGATGCCCCAAAACGGCATTTTAGAAGTCGATATTTTTGATGTCTGGGGCATTGATTATCAAGGACCATTCCCGTCGAGTCTTGGTAACAGGTATATTCTGGTAGCTGTAGATTATGTGTCTAAATGGGTAGAAGCGATTGCTACTCCCAACTGTGATGCCAAGACCGTGATTAAGCTGTTTCGTAGGACCATTTTCCCCCGTTTTGGTGTCCCTAGGGTTGTCATTAGTGATAGGGGTATGCATTTTAGGGAACAGCAGCTAACGACCTTACTGTCTAAATATGGTGTGAAACATCATAGGGGTTTGGGGTATCATCCTCATACTAGTGGACAGGTTGAAGTCTCTAATAGGGAACTAAAGGAGATTTTAGGTAAGGTTGTGTCTAAATCACGGAAGGGTTGGAGTACCAAACTGGATGACACATTATGGGCCTCCAGGACCGCATTTAAGACACCTATCGGTGCTTCACCGTATCGATTAATGTATGGGAAGTCCTGTCATTTACCTGTTGAACTAGAACATAAAGCCTGGTGGGCAGTCCTCCAACTTAATTATGATGCTAGTGTGGTGAGAAAAGTTTGTTGCAGCTAGATGCACTAGAGGAATTCCGTCTGAATGCCTATGATAGCTCGCGTATTTACAAAGAAAAGACCAAACGTTGACACGACAAGAGAATCATACCTCGTGAGTTCCAAGTCGGGCAGAAGGTGTTGCTATTCAATGCCCTACTGCGTTTATTCCCTGGTAAGCTGAAATCCAGGTGGAGCGGTCCGTACACAGTAACTGCTGTTACTTAATTTGGATCCGTTGAGATAGAAGACTCCGAGGGTAACCGGTTTAAGGTTAATGGGCATTATGTGAAACATTACTATGGAGCTGACAGTGTCGTGGGTCGCGTCGAAGTGCTCTTCTTCGACGGAGACGAGGAGCTTGATGATTGAAGCTCAAGGGTCGTACGTGACCTTATAAACCTGCGCTTATCGGGAGGCAACCCGATCTATTGTTTTGTTGTACCGTATTCAAAACTTTTTAGTAGTTTATTTCTGTTTTACTGTTCAAACAATTCCAATTGCGTAATTTCTTGCTTCTCGCAGTTTTGGTGTCACTTACTCTGAAATGTTTGTTCGATCGAGTAGCCTTTCCGGTCGATCGAACACTAAAGCCCCTCGATCGAGCACTCTGGTTGCTCGATCGAGTACTTCTGCGAAGTCACCTCTCGATCGAGCTGTTTTCCACTCGATCGAGAAGGATCCATCTCGTTTCCACTCGATCGAGTAGTGTTCTACTCGATCGAGTCCCTGGAGCACCTCCTTTCGGTTCGGTTTGGGGAAGTCGGTTGTACGCGTGTTCCTGTAAGTTTCCGACTCTCTCTAGTTTGCAATTCTTTTACTTTACTTTGTACAATGGGGACATTGTACGGTTTGGTTTGGGGAGGTTTTGCATCCATATCGTGTCTGCATTTCGCTTTTACTGCATTTTCGTATGCATTGTTAATCACTCATAAAATTCCAAAATTTTCAAAACATTTCATGTTTATTTTTGCATTTTAGTCGAGTCGGAACAATTCTCTCCTACCCTTCATCTAGTCTCGACTTAAGCCTTGCATAGCTAATATCTCTTGCATAGTCATTTGCGTGTTAATCGATGCTGAACCAATAGACTTGACCTGACATGTTGGCAACCTACTTACATTTTCTGAGGATTAGAGCTCTTAAACTGGTGACATCTATGACCAGTTCATATAGGATTGTGAGTAGTTACTCCCTCGTGTAATCGCATTGCATGTATATGAAATTTGATTCTTATTGCCTGCACGTACGGGTTCGTGGTCGGTATCATATGTTTGGAGAATGCTTGCAATTTCCCTTTTCTCATTACTCATTTAACTCCACATTCAGCCAAAACTGCCAGTTGACCCACAATCTACATCCTAAATTTAGCCTACCTTGCGTCAAGCTAGTCTAGTGTTGGTTGTTGAGGTATTTACTTCATTTTATCAGTTTGGTTTGCATCCTTGCCACGGAGTTGGTATCTGAAGAATTTGGGAATCGAAGTTGAAATTGTTTCCGTGGAAATGTTAGCTGAATACTTTGAAATGAAAAGAAAAAAAAATAATAAAGAAAAAGAAAAAGGAAATGGTCTCTATTCCCATGCTTTCTTTATATCATATGGGGATTCAGCAAGAGCTGAATAAGCTAACTAGTTTCGTTTCCGCTCCATCCTTTTGGTTCTAGTGAGTTGTCGGCCGAATCATGGCCGTGTACTTCATTATGAGATAAGAAGACGGATTTTGTTATTTCATTAAGATCAGGTAGCTAGCTTGACGCTTTACCTCCTCTATTCCATTATTGTTTTGCCCCTTCTTACCCATAACCTCACTTATCCAAATGTTGCGAGTATTCGGCGTGTGATAGTCCTTGAATGGTGGTTGTGCGTGTGTACGGTAACTGAATCTTTTATCATGTTAGTTGGCATTGCATGAACGCGACGGTCGTAGTTAGGTGAGCGACTATTTTCTCCTTCTCTCTTGCACATAACATGCTTACCCTTTGCTTTGCTGAGAGAAGAGTGACCCGTGAGAGTCTGACATTGATGGTCTAGCAAGGTCGACGGTTCAGTTCGTTTGCATTTGATATCATTGCTGAGTTTGACTGTTGCATTAAATTGGTTCAAGCGGGCGATTTGCAGTAGTCCGGAGTCCATTTGTTCCATTTATTTGTTCGCATCCTTTTTGCTTCAGGACAAGCAAAGGTTTGGTTTGGGGAAGTTTGATGCGTGCATTTTGCATAGACCTTTTAGGCCATATTTGCACGCATTTCCATGCTTATTTAGTAGTGTTTTACTACAGATGTCCCCCGAATAGTCTACTTTGGTTTGTTTTGTAATATTTGCAGATATGGACCAGAATAACGGAAAACTAGGTATTTTGTAGCTCCTCAAGCATGCATAAGTGAGTCGGAAAGGAATCTTGGTGTCTCGGAATGCATGAAGTCGTGTTAAAGGAATGGAAGAACGAAATCCATGAGCAAAACACTCGTTCGAGGTGTAAAAGCCTTCGATCGACTATTTTATTACTTAGAAGACCTCGATCGAGCATTGTTCTGCTCGATCGAGCTGCTAGCCTTGGAAGTTTTACTCGATCGACCACTATGGTCAGTCGATCGAGTACTTTTGACAGCAAATTCTGCTCGATCGAGAGGTTACATGCTAATGGGCTTCGCGAGATAGTGTGTTAAGCAATAGACGCCTTGTAATTTGTTATTTTCATTTTACTTAAGGGTGAAAAAACGAGAATAATAGATATAACTTCTTACCCTAGACTTTATCTTTCACTTTTATTCTGGATCTGAATTTGAGGACTTCTTCCGACTTTCTTCTTCTTTCAATTTCGGGTATTATTGTTCTTGAATTCAATTAGCTATTTCTCTATGTCTTTTTTGTTTCTTATTTATTATTGTTGTTATTATTCTTTCAATTATGCGTAGCTAATTCCTTTGCTAGGATTTAGGGGAACCGTGGCTTAGGTAAGATGAATTGATTAGTAATCTTTAAATTAGGTTTGGATGCAATCATCACATTTAATAGCTTTTAATTGTTTGAGTCGACGCAATCAATTGACTGACTTGATACCCCCTTGACCTAGATCGAGAGATTGGAAAAGGACAGATCAGTGATGAACATTGGGATTATGCTAATGAGGGCGAGAGCTAAGTTAGTATATCTTAGGGCGAATAGCGGACCGAAAGGACCTTTTCACTACCCACAAACCTGTTTAGACTTTACTTTGATTTTAATCCTGACCCTAGATGCCATGGGGAACCGACGATCCTAGTTCTTCTCCTATCTGTTATTTCACTCTTTATTTCTCTTCCCCTTTTCTCTTGTAGTGTTAGAAAATCAATTAAACAAAGCCCCCAATTCCGATACTTTGACACACTTAGCAAGTTATAGGATTCCCTCTCTCTGTGGATTCGACACCCGACTGCCTCTACTGCATTTTGTTGAGACCGTTAGGTTTTATCTTTGATAGGGTTGCGACAGCCGTATCAAATTTTGGCGCCGTTGTCGGGGAGACGGTTTAATTTTTTAGCTTTCTTTAGTTTGTCTTTGGTCTCAAGGGATATATTCCTCGAGGCTGTTCTCATATTTGACTTAGTGTTTAGTATTTGCAGGTATAAATCCTAAAAGAGGACTATTTGAACCTACTGCTGCTGTAATTTTTCTGCAGGATGCCTAAGATTGCGAGTCATTCTGAGCCCAGTGCTGAGACTCTACCTAGGGGAACTACTCTCCCTCTTGCTGATGAGGGTACCTTCACAATACATCCGTCTTACTACAGTTTAGTGGAGCGGAATTTATTCGGGGGTATGGTAGATGAAGACCCAGCTAGGCATGTAGAGGTATTTACAGACTATTGTTCCGCCATTCCTGTAGTTGCTGGTGTGACGCAAGACAAGGTAAAGGAATTCCTTTTTCCTTTTTCCTTGACTGATGATGCTAAGGATTGGTGGAGAGATTTAGATAAGAAGGATGCTAGGGTTAAAGATTGGAGTTCGTTAGCTCTAGCCTTCTATAGACGATATTTTCCTCCTCAGCGAACCAATGCGTTGCGCAGCCAGATCATGAATTTTACTCAATCTACTACAGAATATTTGAGTGTAGCATGGGCCAGGTTCAAGAAGCTAGTTTGTTCAGTTCCGCATCACGGGTTTGAGCAATGGTTTTTGTGCAACCAATTTTACAATGGGTTGCTTTATGAGCAAAGAATGGTTCTGGATGCTGCTGCACGAGGGAGATTTCAGGCTAATGTGGAGGATGATGAAGGGTGGCAACTTATTGAAAATATGGCCATCCATTCTGCTAGCTACGGTAATCCTAGAGCGGAAAGAAGGAGAGACACTGTTGTTGAAGAAGTTCATGTGGTAGATACGGGGAATTTAGGTGAAATACACCAAGTTCAAGCTATTGAGATGGTTTGTGGTAGATGTGGTGATGAAGGACACGACCCTATTACTTGCTTGGTTGATTCAGTAAGGGTTCTTGCTTATAGGAAATTCAAGCAAGGGGGTTCTTTTTCCGAGTTATATGCCGAGTTAACTGCTGCAAAATCTCAACCACCCGTAGATGAAGGCAAGGTACTCATTACCCAAGCCGAATATGAAGATCTCAAGGCCACTATCAATGCGCAAAAGCTTGAACAACAATCTAGTGCGGATACCCTCCGGAAACTGCTCGACAGATGCAATTCACTCCTCCCAAACAATGACCCAGTCAATGCCATAAATTTGAGAAGTGGTCGTGCTTATGACGGTCCTGTCCACGTCCCTGAAAGAACACATACCGAGGTCGATGATGTCTCGGACGAATTAATTGAAGATGTGCAGAGAAGTGATTGATCGACTGAGAACGACGATCGATCGAAGCGTTTTGCTAAGGAAACTACTCGATTGAGGAAACCCACCTCTCGATCTAGTAGTCCTGCTGAAGAAGTTCCTCGATCGAGTAGTTATACTACTCGATCGAGTAACCTGGTCATAGGAGATCCTCGATCGAGTAGCCCTTCCACTCGATCGAAGGGAAATGAGGAAGGAATCACTCCATCGAGTGAACTGAAGTCTCGATCGAGTGAATGTCAGACATCAGCCACGCAAATTGAGGTTGTGTGTGATAAAGTACCCTCCCCTGTTGCGAAGGTACCGAGTAAAGAGAAAATTGGGGACCCGCTTCCGGTGGTCAGAGTCCCATACCCAGGTCGTATGCGCGATTCAAAGACGGAGAAACAGTTCAGCAAATTTGTAGACATGGTTAAAAACATTCAGGTAGCTGTACTTTTTGCCGAGCTAATCACTCAAGTACCCCCTTACGCCAAATTTATGAAAGACATTGTTACGCGTAAGAAGGCACTTGAGGATTTCGCTACTGTCGCTTTTATGGAAGAGTCTAGTAGTTTAATTCTGAATAAGTCTCCCCCTAAATTAAAGGATCCGGGTAGTTTCTCTATTACTTGTGTTATAGGAGATGTCGTGATAGATAAGGCACTATGTGATCTTGGAGCTAGTGTAAGTGTCATGCATTATTCTATCTGTCGTAAGCTTAACATGGGTCGTCTGAAAACGACCAATATCACCCTGCAGATGGCTGATAGATCTGTTAGGAGTCCCTTAGGTGTCCAGGAGACTTGCCCGTTAAGGTGGGCTAGTTTTTTATTCCTGTTGACTTCATAGTCTTAGACATTGCTGAGGATACCCGTACCCAAATTATTTTGGGTAGGCCATTTTTGTGTACTGCTGGGGCCATTATAGATGTTAAACTCGGGCATTTAACTCTAGCTGTAGGGGATGATATAGTTTCGTTCAGTTTACCTGACACTTTATCTAGACCAATGATAGAGGATACTTGCTTTTCTATTGTCATCATTGATGAGTTCACTTATGAGTTTTGGCCGGATTCCTTGATAAAGGATCCGTTGGAGTCTTTGACTTTGTTAGATGAGTGTGCAGATTATTCTGATGACGATGACGCTGTGCTGAAATTGCTTGGAACTACTGCAGATGAGGTAGAATTGACTGACGCAGAGGAAGAACAGCTGGGACACTTGGGTCATGCCTTGTGTTCCGTCGAGGTAAACGTTCCCGAGCGTAAGCCTCTTCCAACTCACCTTAAATATGCTTTTCTTGATAATACTGAGCAATTTCAAGTTATTGTTAGTTCCAAACTGAATGAGGAACAGCTAACCGCTTTGTTGGCTGTACTCAAGAGGAACAGGAAATCAATGGGCTATTCACTGGATGACATCAAGGGCATCAGCTCTGATGTCTGTATGCACAGGATTGAGCTGGAAGAAGGTCACAAACCTTGCAGACAGAGTCAGCGGAAGCTGAACCCGAAGATGGAGGAGGTTGTGATGACCGAGGTGATGAAACTACTCGATGCAGGTATTATTTATTCAGTTGGTCACTCCAAATGGGTAAGCCCAGTTCAGGTCGTACCCAAGAAAGGAGGTACTACAGTTGTTAAAAATGAAAAGAATGAATTAATACCTACTCGACTAGTAACTGGGTGGCGGATGTGTATAGACTATAGGCAGTTAAATGCCGCCACCAAGAAAGATCATTTCCCCCTTCCTTTCATTGATCAGATGATAGAAAGGTTAGCTTCTCATGAGTTTTTCTGTTATCTGGACGGGTACTCAGGATTCTTTCAGAACCCTATTCATCCAGATGATCAGGAAAAGACTACTTTTACTTGTCCTAAGGGTGTTTTTGCTTATCGTAGAATGCCTTTTGGTTTGTGTAATGCCCCTGCTACCTTTCAGAGGGGCATGATGGGGATATTTTCTGAGTATATAGAGTCTATCATGGAAGTCTTTATGGATGACTTCAGTGTCTATGGGAATGATTTTGATAAATGTTTAGCTAACCTTGATAAAGTTTTGCAACGTTGTATCGAGGTTAATCTGGTGCTAAACTGGGAGAAGTGCCATTTCATGGTCAATGAGGGAGTAGTCCTTGGGCACTTGGTTTCGAATAGGGGTATTGAGGTAGACAGAGCAAAGGTGGAAGTGATTCATCAATTACCCCTCCTATTAACGTTAAGGGGGTGAGGAGTTTCCTTGGTCACGCCGGTTTTTATCGCCGGTTCATCAAGGACTTCTCTAAGATTACTAAACCACTTACACAGTTGCTATTAAAAGATGCTCCTTTTCATTTTACTGATAATTGTCTTTCTGCTTTTAACACTTTGAAACAGGCTTTGGTCTCTGCACCCATCATTCAGCCTCCTGATTGGACGCTGCCGTTTGAGATAATGTGCGATGGAAGCGATTACGCACTAGGAGCGGTGCTCGGCCAGCGGAAAGACAAAGCTTTGAATCCTATTTACTATGCAAACTGAACTCTGGATGAGGCTCAAGTGAAATATGCTACCATTGAGAAGGAGCTTTTAGCTGTAGTTTATGCGCTTGATAAATTTAGATCATACCTGTTGGGTTCTAAAGTTATTGTTTTTACAGATCATGTAGCGCTAAAACACCTTCTGAATAAGAAGGAAGCTAAACCCAGATTGCTGAGGTGGATACTCCTTCTCCAGGAATTTGATCTGGAAATCAGGGACAAGAAAGGCGCTGAGAATGTTGTAGCGGATCATCTTTCGCGTTTGACGCGACAAGAGGGGGAGCATTCTCTTCCCATTAATGATTCGTTTGCTGATGATACTTTATGCACTGTTTATTCTATAAAATCTAAAGATGGTGTTGAACCTTGGTTTGCAGATTATGCCAATCACATTGTCACCCAGAAGCTGCCACCTGATATGTCCTATCAGCAGTGGAAGAAATTTCTACATGATGTGCGGGATTATTTCTGGGATGATCCATACTTGTTTAAGTCATGCGCAGACGGTCTCTTTAGACGGTGTATTCCGCAGTGGAAGATCAAAGCTATCCTAGAAGGCTGCCATTCTGCCCCTTGTGGAGGTCACCACGGTCCATCGCGCACCGTGGCTAAGGTATTACAGTCTGGTTTCTATTGGCCGACTCTCTTTGCTGACACTAAAGTTTTTGTTGCTAGCTGTGATGCTTGCCAGCGGACAGGAAATATATCAAAGAGACATGAGATGCCCCAAAACGGCATTTTAGAGGTCGAGATTTTCGATGTCTGGGGCATTGATTATCAAGGACCATTCCCGTCGAGTCTTGGTAACAGGTATATTCTTGTAGCTGTAGATTATGTGTCTAAATGGGTAGAAGCGATTGCTACTCCCAACTGTGATGCCAAGACCGTGATTAAGTTGTTCCGTAAGACCATTTTCCCCCGTTTTGGTGTCCCAAGGGTTGTCATTACTGATAGGGGTATGCATTTTAGGGAACAGCAGCTAACGACCTTACTGTCTAAATATGGTGTGAAACATCGTAGGGGTTTGGGGTATCATCCTCAGACTAGTGGGCAGGTTGAAGTCTCTAATAGGGAACTAAAGGAGATTTTAGGTAAGGTTGTGTCTAAATCACGGAAGGATTGGAGTGCCAAACTGGATGACACATTATGGGCCTACAGGACCGCATTCAAGACACCTATCGGTGCCTCACCGTATCGATTAGTGTATGGGAAGTCCTGTCATTTACCTGTTGAGCTAGAACATAAAGCCTGGTGGGCAGTCCGCCAACTTAATTATGATGCTAACTTGTGTGGTGAGAAACGTTTGTTGCAGCTAGATGCACTAGAGGAATTCCGTCTGAATGCCTACGATAGCTCGCGTATTTACAAAGAAAAGACC
>JAIUZE010017522.1:0-15446 GCA_022085475.1 Heliosperma pusillum | reverse complement strand
GCATCTCACCGTTAGCGGTATAAGTTTGATAAGATTGAGACTCGACAGACAAACCAAGTCAAGTCATGCGATGATCACAATAAATCCAACATAGTATCATCCATTCACGAACCAAGACATTGACGGTGTCCAATCATGCAATGACCATGAATAATATCATGAAATCACGCATTCAAAGAACGACGACACAAGACGACATCTCTCACGGTAAATGAAACGCACTAGCATCGTGTACATGGCAAGTATGATTAACAGGCATCCACGGGATAAGCATTTCCCTGAACGCATACACGATCAAACATTTCGTATATGTAGACTAATTTCCTCCTGGTAGGACGACGATAATAATACGGTTCCTAGTCTAAACCTGGCCAGACTCTCGGAATAAACGTGTTCCGATTCGACATGCGATACACGTTTCGCATCCAAGACTCGGTCAATCATAGACGCCGAGTACCCCAAATTCGGTCGACATTCACGAAAGAGGCGAAAAAGAGCTCAAGCCTCATAACAAGCGGTACGCTACATGCAAATAACACCACCTCGCAAGTACACAACATTTGACGGCCGCGTCGATCAACGCATTGCGTTCAACTCCCAACAACGTCGTCGTATGCCCACTAACACATGCATTTAAGCAGTAGGATACCTCTCCGTTCCGACATTCCCGCCTTACGAACGGGAAGGTAGCCAAGGGAATGAGAGTACAAAGCACAAGACAAAATAGTGCTCAAACCGTAACATTTGTCAAAACCGACTCAAAGTGGGACATAGCAAAAACCGTCACAAAACATGTGATACAAGCGAATGAAATATCATATATCCAAAACATGAATATTATAAGTCACTACGTAAAATTATACGATAAACGAATCATGCGAACTATTATAAATTACGAGATTTAGAAATTTCAAGAAGAAAACACAGCCGTGTTCCAGGCCGGTGTGGAGGGAGGCGGCCAGTACCCCGGCTCAGAGCACAAGGCAAAAACAAAAATCATAGAAAACAGGGGAATGTAGTCTAGGCCGGTCAAGAGGGAGGCGGCCGGTACCCCGGCTCGGAGCACAACACTAACAAACACAAAAATCACAAGTTTGGAAACTATCAAAACAAGGGTCTACTTCAAACGGTCCTAACTAGAGTTCTAGACATGGTTATGCAGAAATTCCAAGTCGAGGTGATAGCTTATCCTCTTACGATTCCAACGAGTGGTCACAAGTCCAAAACAAGCAAGTAACGAAGGAGATATGATCATTCTACGAAAAAGGGTCGGTGCAGGAAATTTCGAGC
The DNA here is from genome assembly GCA_022085475.1 of Heliosperma pusillum. Taxonomy (NCBI): domain Eukaryota; kingdom Viridiplantae; phylum Streptophyta; class Magnoliopsida; order Caryophyllales; family Caryophyllaceae; genus Heliosperma; species Heliosperma pusillum. Next base: position 14,156 of record JAIUZE010017522.1, on the reverse strand, counting down.
CGGCCACTAGACCGGCAGCCGGTCCTTCGGCCAGGAACCCCATTCCACCCGAGAACAACAACACCATTTCTATCATTTTAAATTCTCCTAATTCACTTCTAATAATTATCAACAATCAATATTCATCATCAACAATCATCAAATAACAACAATCATAAATCATAACATGATTCCTAAGCTTCCAATCATATTATAAATACGAATTCTAACATAGAAATCATATAAAACACGTAAATGATATCGAGTAACGAATGCGCTAGGATGATTCAAAGATCGAAAATCAAGAGGGAAAGTTTTGGGGATTTCTTAAGGAGGAAGAAAGGTGAATGTGTTGTGTGAATGAATATTAGGTTAAGGGAGTATAAGTAAAGGGTGAGTCGGAAAGTCAACAAAATTCAAAGACGGCTTAAAAGTCAAGAAAAGTCAAAGACGACTCAAAAGTCAAGAAAAGTCAAAGACGACTCAAAAGTCAAGAAAAGTCAAAGATGACTCAAAAGTCAAGAAAAGTCAAACTCGCCTTAAGACGGGATTCTCATGGAATCTCGCGGAAATTCCAAATACGAACTCGGAAATTCTAAATTCGACTCGGAACATAAAATTATAGATTAAAACTTAAATTTGCTGAAAAGATTTCGTAAAATATTTCTACTAGAAAAATAGGGTACATTTCCGGGTGTTACATAAGTAATTAGAAAAGTTTGCAGCAGTTATTAGAGAATGTCATCAGTTATTTTTTCTAGATAGGAATTAGAGAAGTTTGCAGCAGTTAATTACCTTGAAAAGGTACCAATCAATTACTTAACTGGTATTTATTTTTTGAAATTTTAAAAATTAAATATTTTTAATCAATAAACCTTCTAGTTTTAGCAGTTAATTGCAGCAGTTAATAGAGAATGTTAGCAGTTAATTGCCTTTTAGTTTTAATTTTCTGTTACCTAAGTGTTACTCTAATGTTATTATGGTGTTATTGTGTTGTTATTGTTGTGACAACCCTCGCGAATGCGGAAATAAAACATAACAAGCATGTGATTTATATAGCGGAAAATACGATGTTTTTAAAACTTTTTACATGCAAATAAAAAATACGAGGAAAGTCAAATAATACAAAACAAAGTATGAAATACTACAAGAGACGTAGTCTCTCAAAATGTTAACAAAGTCAAAGTGATTAGCAAACTAGCTAAATAACGTCTAGAGGTGTTTCATCCAGGGCCAACGCCCGCTAGCTCACACCCGAACCCAAACTACCACAAGCAAAAAGCCATCCAATCAACCAACCTGTTCATCCATGAAAAAAATGAACGCCACAGTCAGTGGGGAGTAACTCCGGGTTCTCCCAGCCATATCACATTAAACGTACATAAATGGAAATACAAAAGTAGAGGCATGCATATATAAATATACATGTGAAATACGATAAGGATAAATGGGCAATTCAATATATAAGGATAAGAGCATGTAAAGTACAAATCCATCACCATCATATTATACAAAGACTCGGGGAAGACACTCTTAGGCAACCGAATACGCTCACTAGGGCTTGCATCTCACCGTTAGCGGTATACGTTTGATAAGATTGAGACTCGACAATCAAACCATGCCAAGTCATCCAATGATCACGAATAATCAATCATGTAATCATCCATCCAAACATACCAATACATTGACGACATCTCTCACGGTAAATGGAACGCACTAGCACCGTGTACATGGCAAGTATGATTAAAAGGCATCCACGAGATAAACATTTCCCTGAACGCATACACAATTACATTTCGTATATGTAGACTAATTTCCTCCGGTAGGACAACGATAATAATACGGTCCTAGTCTAAACCTGGCCAGATTCTCGGAATAACGTTTTTCGATTCGACATGCGATAAACATTTCGCATCCAAGACTCGGTCAATCATAGACGCCGAGTACTCCAAATTCGGTCGATATTCACGAAAGAGGCAGAAAAGAGCACAAGCCTCACAACAAGCGGTATGCTACATGCAAATGACATTACCTCGCAAGTATACAACATTTGACGGCCGGGTCGATCAACGCAAAGCGTTCGCCTCCCAACAACGTCGTCATATGCCCACTAACACATGCAATTAAGCAGTAAGGATACATCCCCGTTCCGACATTCCAACTTTACGAACGTGGAGGTAGCCAAGGGAATGAGAGTACAAAGCACATAACAAAATAGTGCTCAACCGTAACATTTGTAAAATCCGACTTAAAGTGGGACATATCAAAAGCCGTCACAAAACATGCGATACAAGCCAATGGAATATCATATATTCGAAACATTAATATTTTAAGTCACTACGCAATTTCATACGATAAGCGAACCATGCGAACTATTATAAATTACGAGTATAGAAAATTATAAGAATTAAACTCAGTAGGGTGCCAGCCGGTCAGGTGGACCGGCTGCCGGCCACCCGGCTGGTACCAAATATCATGTGAAAAACCAAATGAAAGATCAGTGTGTCCCAGCCGGTCAAGTGGACCGGTTGCCGGCTACCCGGCTGGGACCAAAGTCATACGAGAAGAACAAAAGCATGTGATATAAGCATGATATAAATGTAACAATGATAAACATGAAACAATACATGATTAAATAAGCATTAGACCAAGTTTAGGGAGTATAATGAATAAGAAACATAAATCTCATCTCAAATCAACAAATTTGGAAACTATTAAAACAAGGGTCCACTTCAAACGGACATAACTAGAGTTCTAGACATCCAAATTCAGAAATTCCATGTGGAAGTGATAGCTTATTCTCTTACGGTTCCAACGGTAGGTCACAAGTCCAAAACAAGCAAGTAACGAAGGAGATATGATCATTTTACGAAAAGGGGTCGGTGCAGTGAGTTCCAGCCGGTCAGGGGGGCCGGCGGCCGGGTACCCGGCTGGGAACACCATCACCCGAGAACAAACTCTTCAATCATCCATTTTTAATTATCATAAATAACTACTATCAACTATCAATAATCATTAATTATCATCAACAATCATCAACAAACAACACTCACCATCAACAACACAAGTTCTATGAATACTAATCCTATTCCAAATACGATTACTAACATAGAAAACACATTAAAACACGTAATGATATCAAGTAACCCTTCACCGTTACCTTTATGCGTCTTTAAACGATTTCTAAGCCTTTCTCCACAAGATAGTAATCTTTGTCGGGGTCTAGAAAGTCTCCACCTAAACAAAAACGACAAAAGATGAATATAATTCACCTTTGAGAAAGACGGATAAATTGAAAAGCGAGAAAGACGGTAATTTTGTTACCAATACGGATAGAGGAAGATGAGAGGGAAGAAATAAGACGAACCTTGGTGAATTTGAGCAAGAAATGAAGGCGTAGGATTGATACTAAGACTTGAGCAAATATGGAGGCTAGGTTTTGGTGGTTTGTATGAGGAAGAAGAAGTTTGAGTTGTGAGGGAGTTAGGTTGTGAGGGAGTATATGAAGGAGTAAGTGGAAAAAGTCAAGGAAAAGTCAATGACGTCTTAAGACGTGATTCACTTGAAATCTCGCGTAAAATCCAAATACGGACTCGGAAATTCTAAATTCGACACGGAAAATTTAATTCTAAACTAAAACTAAATTTCGCTGAAAAGTATCCGTAAAATATTTTTACTATAAAAATATGGTACATTTGCGGGTGTTACAATCACCCCACCTTTTAAAAAGTTTCGTCCTCGAAACTTGAGAGTAGAAAACAAAAGTATCAAGGACAAGAATCGGTTTTAAGAATTAACAAGAAAACTTTTACAAGGGGAACATTTATGAAACGAGATTCTTCTCGAAAACGGTTTAAGGAGAATTTTCATAAGTGTCAAACTTTACTTACGGATCTCAAGAGTGCCCGTCGCGAACGAGAACTCTAATTATCCAGATCAAATCAAAGTCGAAATAGTGAAATCGAAAATCAAACAAGTGTTAGTAAGTGTAGGACTAGTCATCAGACGTCTCCAATAACAAGTCCAAACATCCAACCAAACACAAAATCCAAATATAAAAGGGAAAGAAATCTATTTTCTCCAAAAAGAGGGTACACAAACCATCTTTAGACTTCTTTGAAACGTTAAACTAGAAATATAATATGGGAATTTGAAGGTTTTATCAAAGATAAAATCAAATAACAGGACATTACACGTACATAGAGCGACTCGCACAATTCACACACAATTCAGGGTAACAAAATATATACAAAACACGCAAAAACGAAACAAATTGAACTCTTTGGGATATGAAGATCAAGATAAAGTCGGCAGGAAGATCTACAAGAATTCGACATTACTAACTCTACTAATAAACCAAATCCTCAAGAGAATGCAATTTACCCAAATTGGCAACTCATCATTTTCAATCATCAAAATTCCTACAAAAATATTCCATAATCACGAGATTTCAAGCCAATAACCTAATTATTCAGATCCATTTAGTATCTACTGAAGTCCATCGGCACGGTAGACTCCACAACTAACAATCCACAAGAAAGATTTATTACGTACTCTAATCTTCTTAGTTTCATCAAAACCCTTACTAGAAACCACCAACAAAATATTTATATCTAGGGAAAACATGATCGCTAACAACCACAAGGTAAAGGAGACTTACCATGAAAATCCCTTGATTCAATTTACTTCAAACTCATTATCCTAAATTTACAATGAACTTTCTCATCCTCGAAAGTCAAAACACAATCAAAGCAACAAACATAATTATCTAAGATTCAACTAGTCTCATCCAAAGTCTCACGACAAGGGAAAATCCACAATCCATTATCGGTTATAATAATTCTTTAATACGCCATAACATCCTTAATTCGATCATTACTACGCTCGAAGCCTCAAATATAAATAGTTACATTAGCAAACTATGGTGGTTACTAATCCTCAAGATAAATGGGTTCACTATTCTAACTCTATAATCCATAACAATCGAGCATTCACTATCCAAAGCTTGCAACGAACATTTCTCAATCTCGAACTATGATTCCTTAAGAATAAAAGAGAATTACTAATTCCAAACCACAAATGGCCAATTACTTGGCAATCAGACCACCATTCAACTCATATAGTTCATCTAAAACTCAATATGAATCGATTTTCATTTACGACAATACTCCTCAAAACCTGGGTAACCCGGCTTAAATTATCCTAAAATCAAGTCCTCTTTTGAATTCACACTCATTAGAGACACAATTCCCAAATGGTGGCTACCAAGCAACCGTTATAATACCCAACAACAACGACCTATTATCATGATCACTCAATTCTCAATAAGCACTACATACCAAGTTCCAAATCTAAAACACTAAGGGAGGATACGATCCTATTAGATTCTCCTAGAGCTAAATTCCCTATTTCTCATGATCAAAATACAAAACATGAATTTGCTCAATATCCAAAACACCTAAATTCTAGCTAAGAATCCCAAAATACTTAACCCAAATTATTCCGCTGAACTTACAAACGAATCTCCAACCACTAAGAAAAAGATGAAGCGACAACGATATAGGAAACGATTAAGAATCTCAAGGAGACACGAAATAAAATCAGGCACGGGATTAAAAAAATATAGGAAAGCTGAAAATACGAGACCAAGAAAGAGACAAACAGATAGTAGAGTTATGAAGCTATCCCCGCGTAAGAAAATAAGATACTAGAGGCTATTTCCTTAAAGATCAATCTTACAAAGCATTCAGAATGGAAATTGAAAGGATGAATGGCACGGTAAAGGTTTAAGGTTTAATCCACAAATTTCTCTTTCACGACTGAGGTTGATCGTTACAGCAACTCATCCCTAACAAATGTTCTCTAAGGGACCCTCGTACCACAAATTATCAAAGTAAGGTACACCTAAATTTAACAAATCGATTACAACCCAATTCATCCATCCTTTCATATAACACGGATTCCCAATTGCGGAATTGCAACTCAAGTATAGTAACATTCTCTCAATTCCAAAATTTGACACACTCTCAAAGGTTTCAAAACCGAAGGACTAACAAGGAATTCTTCATACTAGTCTCTTTCCAACTCCTATGGTCACAAGGTAGAACACCAAACAAAACGTCATCATCAACATCCTAAGGCATCACCGTCATAGCTCATCTAATCAGATTTCACTCATGATCAAAATCCTTAAGTAACATGGTATAATCTATCATGACGACTTACTACTTCAACCAAGTCTCCGATACCATGATATAAGATCATATTTTTAAATACAAGAATTATAGCTAAGTATTTTTCCACCAAGTATATACCCAAAAGTACACACTAGAATATCACAAGAAGTCACTTGGTCTCAAGGGCATTTCACAACTCAAGGTATCGTCCAAATATTCTCACTTAGAACAACTAGCTCCAACTTAGGTATGATCCTCAAGACACTCTAATATTACTAAACTCCTAAGTTCAAAAGATTAAATCACTAATGGGTTAAGAAGTCCTAGCCAACTCATTCAACCTTACACCATCAAATACCATGAACTATCCACATAAGTCATGGCAAGCATCAAGCATTAAAATCATTAAACTTATCTTACTAACTTTCCTCAGAGATACAACCAATCATCAATATAGGGTGAACTTAGATCTACACCATTTACCTCAAATCCAAATTCATTCTAACCAACCCTAACATTCCACAAAGTCCAAAATTCTTCAGACCAAGTATAATATACCACAACTAAAAGGGTATGGTGACCACAAAAGGTCACATAAGGAAGTTGAGGGTACAAATGGTAAGATGGAGGAATCTATCAAGCATAATTTCCAAGAGGTAAAACAAGTTGGAAGAGAAAGAAGCACTTAGATAGAAGGAAGAGAGCATGATACATTAAGGACGAGAGAAAACATCGATGAGGAAGAAATATACTTCAATTAGGCTTGTCAATCTTCAATCTTCGGTAGCGGATACTTCTTCTAGGTGACGCATGATCCTCCTCAAGACGGTAGATACAAACAAACATAACATCACTCAACACAATCAACAAACAAGTTAGAACCCAACAAACATCAAGTACACCAAGACTACCACCTTAGGTCCTTAAATCTACCCATCTCTCATTTATTATTTCAAGGTCAAGTAGTTTAAGTTTAGGGTCCACGTGTGTGCGTCGGGAGCGTTTAAGCTCTGATACCAACTGTGACAACCCTCGCGAATGCGGAAATATAAAACATACAAGCATGTGATTTTATAGCGGAAAATACGATGTTTTTAAAACTTTTTACATGCAAATAGAAAATACGAGGAAAGTCAAATATTACAAAACAAAGTATGAAATACTACAAGAGACGTAGTCTCTCAAAATGTTAACAAAGTCAAAGTGATTAGCAAACTAGCTAAATAACGTCAAGAGGTGTTTCATCCAGGGTTAACGCCCGCTAGCTCACACCCGAACCCAAAATACCACAAGCAAAAAGCCATCCAATCAAGCAACATGTTCATCCATGAAAAACATGAACGCCACAGTCAGTGGGGAGTAACTCCGGGTTCTCCCAGCCATATCACATTAAACGTACATAAATGGAAATACAAAAGTAGAGGCATGCATATATAAATATACATGTGAAATACGATAAGGATAAATGGGCAATTCAATATATAAGGATAAGAGCATGTGAAGTACAAATCCATCACCATCATATTATACAAAGACTCGGGGAAGACACTCTTAGGCAACCGAATACGCTCACTAGGGCTTGCATCTCACCGTTAGCGGTATAAGTTTGATAAGATTGAGACTCGGCAAACAAACCATGCCAAGTCATGCGATGACCACAATAAATTCATCATATTATCATCCATTCACGAACCAATACATTGACGACATCTCGCCGGTAATGAAATGCACTAACCGTGTACATGGCAAGTATGAATCAAAGGCCCAATCCACGGGATAACATTTCCCTGAAGCCATACCAGTACATTTTCGTATATGTAGACAATTTCCTCTGGTAGGACGACGATAATAATACGGTCCTAGTCCTAAACCAAACCCGGCCAGACTCTCGGAATAAACGTTTCCCGATTCGACATGCGTCACCATTTCGCATCCAAGACTCGGTCAACAATCAGAGCCTCCGAGACCCAACTTTCGGTCGACATTCAAGAAAGAGGCGGAAAGAGCACAAGCCTCACAACAAGCGGTACGCTACATGCAAATGACACCACCTCGCAAGTATACAACATTTGACGGCCGGGTCGATCAACGAAAAGCGTTCGCCTCCCAACAACGTCGTCATATGCCCACTAACACATGCAATTAAGCAGTAAGGATACATCCCCGTTCCGACATTCCAGCTTTACGAACGTGGAGGTAGCCAAGGGAATGAGAGTACAAAGCACATAACAAAATAGTGCTCAACCGTAACATTTGTAAAAACCGACTCAAAGTGGGACATATCAAAAACCGTCACAAAACATGCGATACAAGCGAATGGAATATCATATATTCGAAACATTAATATTTTAAGTCACTACGCAAATTTATACGATAAACGAACCATGCGAACTATTATAAATTACGAGTTTAGAAAATTATAAGAATTAAACTCAGCAGGGTGCCAGCCGGTCAGGTGGACCGGCTGCCGGCCACCCGGCTGGTACCAAATATCATGTGAAAAACCAAATGAAAGATCAGTGTGTCCCAGCCGGTCAAGTGGACCGGCTGCCGGCTACCCGGCTGGGACCAAAGTCATACGAGAAGAACAAAGACATGTGATATAAGCATGATATAAATGTAACAATGATAAACATGAAACAATACATGATTAAATAAGCATTAGACCAAGTTTAGGGAGTATAATGTGTAACACCCGCAAATGTACCCTATTTTAATAGTAAAAATATTTTACGGATACTTTTCAGCGAAATTTAGTTTTAATTTAGAATTTAATTTCCCGAGTCGAATTTAGAATTTCCGAGTTCGTATTTGCATTTTACGCGAGATTTCAAGTGAATCCCGTCTTAAGTCGTCTTTGACTTTTTCTTGACTTTTCCACTTACTCACCTCATACTCCCTCATAACCTAACACTCCCTCACACAAACACAACTCTTTCTTCCTTACTAAGAAATCAACCAAAACCTTGCCTCCATTTTTGATCCGTCTTATAATCGTCATAACTCCTTCGTTTCTCGCTCAAATTCACGTAAGTTCGTCTTATTCTTCCCCTCTTACCTTCCTCTATCCGTATTGGTAATAAAATTACCGTCTTTCTCGCTTTTTAAACTTTCCGTCTTTCTCAAGGTGAAGAATATTCATCTTTTATTAACTATTTGTAGGTGGAGACCTTCAAGATCCCGACAAAGACTATTTCTTAATCGAAGAGGACCTTGACGCGGAGTGAAGACGCAATAAAGGTAACGGTGAAGGGTTACTCGATATCATTTACGTGTTTTATGTGTTTTCTATGTTAGTAATCGTATTTAGATTAGGATTAGTAATCATAGGAATTGTGTTGGTTATGATGGTTGTTGTTAGTTGTTAATTGATATGAGAATTGATGGTTTGTGATGATAAATGAGGATTTTTGTTGTTGATAACATGTTGGGATTTAATCGTGTCTGAGTCCCGTGAAGGACGCTAGCAGCGTCCATGGACGCTGGCAGCGTCGTGGGACGCTGGCAGCGTCGTCCGGCGCTGGCAGCGTTACTCGCTGCCGACTGCAGTTTTCCTGCACTGACCCCTTTTTGTAAAATGATCATATCTCCTTCGTTACTTACTTGTTTTGGGCTTGTGACATCCCGTTGGAACCGTAAGAGGATAAGATATCACCTCCATTTGGAATTTCTGGATTTGGATGTCTAGAACTCTAGTTATGACCGTTTGAAGTGGACCCTTGTTTTAGTTGGTTTCCAAACAACGTTGTTTTGGAGAGGTGATTTATGTTTCTTATTCATTATGCTTCATAAACTTTTTCTAATGCTTATGTATCATGTATTGATTCATTTTTATCATACGAAGTTTATATAATTCCCTATTCTCATGTTTGTGACGGTTTTTGGTATGTTCCACTTTGAGTCGGTTTTTACAAATGATACGGTTTGAGCACTATTTTGTCTTGTGCTTTGTACTCTCATTCCCTTGGCTACCTCCACGTTCGTAAGGCTGGAATGTCGGAACGGGGAGGTATCCTACTGCTTAATTGCATTTGTTAGTGGGCATACAACGACGTTGTTGGGAGGCGAACGCATTGCGTTGATCGACCCGGCCGTCAAATGTTGTGTACTTGCGAGGTGGTGTTATTTGCATGTAGCGTACCGCTTGTTATGAGGCTTGTGCTCTTTTCCGCCTCTTTCGTGAATTATCGACCGAATTTGGGGTACTCGGCGTCTATGATTGACCGAGTCTTGGATGCGAAACGTTAAATCGCATGTCGAATCGGAACACGTTTATTCCGAGAGTCTGGCCAGGTTTAGACTAGGACCGGATATTTATATCGTCGTGCTACCAAGAGAAAATTAGTCTACATATACGAAATGTAGCATCGTGTATGCGTTCAGGTAAATGATGTATCCCGTGGATGCCGTTTAATCATACTTGCCATGTACAAGGTGCTAGTCCGTTTCATTTACCGTGAGAGATGTCGTCATTGTGTCATTGTGTTTTGGATGAATGATTATATGATTGATCAATGAATGACTTGGCATGGTTTGTTTGTCGAGTCTCAATCTTATCAAACTTATACCGCTAACGGTGAGATGTAAGCCCTAGTGAGCGTATTCGGTTGCCTAAGAGTGTCTTCCCCGAGTCTTTGTATAACATGATGGATTCGGACTTGTATCTCATATGCTCTTATTATTATATATTGAATTGCCTATCTATTCTTATCGTAATTCACATGTATATCTATATATGCATGCATCTACTTTTGTATTTCCTTTTATGTACGTTTAATGTGATATGGCTGGGAGAACCCGGAGTTACTCCCCACTGACTGTGGCGTTCATGTTTTTCATGGATGAACAGGTTGCTTGATGGATGGCTTTTTGCTTTGGTATTTTGGGTTCGGGTGTGAGCTAGCGGGCGTTGTCCCTGGATGAAACACCTCTAGACGTTTCTTAGCTCGTTGCTAAACTTGACTTGTAACATTTTGAGAGACTATGTCTCTTGTAGTATTTTATATTCGGTTTGTAATATTTGACACTCCTCGTATTTTCTATCTTGCATGTATAAAAGTTTTTAAAATACCGTATTTCCGCTAATTAAATCACATGCTTGTATGTTATATTTCCGCATTCGCGAGGGTTGTCACAGTTGGTATCAGAGCTTTATCGCTCCCGACGCACACACGTGAACCCTAACTTAAACTACTTGACCTTAAAATAATAAATGAGAGTTGGGTAGAAGTTAAGGATTTTACTTGGTAGTCTTTTTGTTTATGCTAATTGATAGGAGTAACTTAATTTGTTTTTGTTTCTTATGAAGATGGTGAGACCTCGTCTAGTTGAGAACGTTATGCTTGAAGCCCTTACACAAGTGTTGAAAAATCAACAAGACGCGGCTTTAGCTCAAGCCAACCAAGTTCCCCCTAGAAGAGAAGATAACCATCAGGGAGGCTACGCTTGGGTAGCTGGACAAATAGCTAGGAGTAAAATTATACCATATGGTGGAGAACCGGACCCTACGGAGCTATCAGATTGGTTCCGTGAGATGGAGAAGCAGTTTGATCTATACCAAGTCCGCGAAGAGGACAAGGTGAGGATCGCAAAGCACTTCCTTGTGAGGGAAGCTGATAATTGGTGGGCTATCACTAGTGCCATCGCTACTCTCGAAGATGACTTCAACTGGGCTTGTTTCAAAGCTCTTGTGGAAGTTAGATTCTATCCTAAAGAGCTTAAGCAACAAAGGCTCAAGGAGTTCATTGACTTTAAGCAAGGCAACTTGTCAGCTCAGGACTTCACTACGGAGTTCAATAAGCTTGCTCATTTTGCTCCGAGGCTTATCCGAGATGACGAGGGCCGAGCCTTCTATTATCGAAACAAGGTGAGTGCCGTTCTTCAAAGTAAAGTGAGGAGGAATACTACCTCCTTTGGAGATTTATATGATGATGCCTTGTGGGCCGAGAATTCCATGAAGGCTATTAGGGATGAAGCTTTGATGAATAATCCCTCTCCTTCTTTCACTCCTAGGCCGAATGTTTATGGGAAGAGACCGTTTATTCTGTCTTCTTCTAATTCTTATGCTAACAAGAGGAGATTCAATCCTCTTTCCAATGCAAACACAAAAGCTCCTGCTCCTTTCATTCCTCGAGCTACTTCTAATGTGGCTCATAAGCCTTATGCTCCACAAGCTCAAGCTCAAGGTAGCTTTTGCAACCGTTGTAGACTACCTCTACACCCCGGTGTATCTTGTTCTAACCGACCTTATGTGTGCTTATTTTGCCAAAAGGGTGGTCACCGTTACGATGATTGCCCCGATCGAAAGTTGCCCCCTCCTCCTGCTAAACCTAAGGGTTCTATCTTTGTTATGAGCCGTGCCGAAGCCAATGCTCATCCAGAGATCATTACGGGTATGTTCTCAATCTTAGAGCAACCGCGTCTTATTCTATTTAATACCGGTGCTTCTATGTCTTTTGTGTCTTTATCTTATGCTAATAAATTATCTATCGAGCCTACATCTAGTGACGATACTCCCATATCCTTACCATCCGGAGATATTATCTCTTGTTCTACTCTATATCCTAATGTCCCAATATCTATTGCGGGTTATATCTTTCCCGCTAATCTCCTTAAGTTTCCTCTAGGAGAGTTCGATATAATCCTAGGTATCGATTGGTTAGCATTGTATCATGTTAGGTTCGAGTGTCATGATCAAAAGATTTATTTAAAGAGTCCTTTAGGAGTTAGAATAACCTATAAGGGATATCATCCCCGAAAAGGTGTGTCTTTAATTTCCGCTATGAAATTGGTAAGTATGGTAAGAAAGGGTCACCAAGCATACTTGTGTATTGTGACTTCTTCGACTACCTCTTTGCCAAGTATTGAAGATGTGCCTATAGTTCGAGAATTCGTTGATGTATTCCCTGAAGATTTGCCCGGGATTCCTCCCGAGTGTGATGTTGAGTTCTCTATTGATCTTGTACCTGGTTCTGGACCCATAGCCAAAGCTCCTTACCGTATGGCTCCGACCAAATTGAAAGAATTAAGGAAGCAACTAGATGATATGATTGAGAAGGGTTTTATTCGACCAAGTGTCTCGCCTTGGGGTGCTCCCGTTCTTTTTGTGAAGAATAAAGATGGTTCTATGAGGCTTTGTATTGATTATCGTGAATTGAATCGGATAACAATCAAGAATAGGTATCCTTTACCAAGAATTGAAGATTTGTTTGATCAACTAAAGGGTGCTTCTACTTTTTCCAAGATTGATTTGAGATCCGGTTATCACCAAATTCCCGTTCGTGATGTTGATATTCCGAAGACCGCTTTTAGTACAAGGTATGGTCATTATGAGTTCAAGGTTATGCCATTTGGATTGACCAATGCTCCCGCTATTTTTTTCATGGATCAAATGAACCGCACATTTAGTGAGTATCTTGACAAGTGTGTGGTGGTGTTCATTGACGATATTCTTATTTTCTCCAAGTCCGAAGAAGAGCATGTTATTCATCTAAGGACTATTTTGGGTGTTCTTCGTCGACAGAAGTGGTATGCTAAGTTCTCCAAGTGTGAATTTTGGTTACCTAAGGTATCCTTTCTTGGGCATGTGATTTCTAAAGAGGGTGTAATGGTGGATCCTTCGAAAATTGAAGCTGTGGTGGATTGGAAGAGTCTGACCGATATTAGAGAAATTCGAAGTTTTCTTGGTTTAGCTGGTTATTACCGTAGATTTTTCAAGGATTTCTCTAAGCTTGCTAGACCGATGACCCAGTTGTTGAAGAAGGAAACCAAGTTCCTATGGAATGAAGCTTGTGAAGCAGTGTTTCAAGAGTTAAAGAAGAGGTTAACTACCGCTCCGGTGTTGACTTTGCCTGAAGATGGAGTAGACTTCGATGTCTATTTTGATGCTTCCAAGATGGGTTTGGGTTGTGTTCTTATGCAAAGTAGGAAAGTGGTGGCGTATGCTTCGAGGCAGTTGAGAGTTCATGAAGTGAACTATCCTACTCATGATTTGGAATTGGC
>JAIUZE010017521.1:0-13276 GCA_022085475.1 Heliosperma pusillum | reverse complement strand
TCATACATACTGATGTATGTGGACCTATGTCAATAAACGCAAGAGACGTCTATAGATATTTTATCACTTTCACGGATGATTTGAGTAGATACGGATATGTCTACTTAATGAAGCATAAAAGTGAGTCCTTTGAAAAGTTCAAGGAATACCAGAATACGGTTGAAAACCAACTGGGAAGAAAGATTAAAGCACTTCGTTCAGATCGTGGTGGCGAATATCTTTCAAATGAGTTTGATCAACACCTTAAAGATTGTGGTGTAGTATTACAGTTAACTCCACCTGGAACACCTCAATTAAATGGTGTGTCCGAACGGAGAAATCGAACATTACTTGATATGGTTTGATCCATGATGAGTCACACGGTAGTACCTGATTCACTATGGGGTTTTGCTCTTTTGTCAGCTGCTCTTATACTTAACCGAAGTCCGTCTAAAGCTGTTGACAAGACTCCATTTGAAATGTGGAAGGGAACAGTCCCTAACTTGTCCTTTATTCGGGTTTGGGGCTGCGAGGCTTATGTCAATTGGAGACACGAGGATAAGCTCGGCCCGCGATCGGTCAAGACATACTTTATTGGTTATCCAAAAGGAATGTTTGGTCATTACTTCTATTCGCCTACCGAACAACGAATTTTTGTTGCGGCTAGTGCGAAGTTCTTAGAGAAAGAGTTTCTCGAGAATAAATCAAGAAATAGAACCTTCGATCTGTCGGAGATTCAAGAACCAACAACCGAGCAACCAATGGAGGAAGAGGTTCCTTCAACTTCTGCTACGGTTAACATCCCTATGGAACCTAGGAGGTCGGGTAGAGTCTCCATTCCTCCAGACAGATACATTGGTATGGTCGAGGAGAATGAGAGAGATGATGTTTTACTCCTAGAGAGTAAAGAACGCGCTACCTATAAAGGTGCCATGACCTGTTCCGACTCTAAGCTATGGCTTCAAGCCATGCAATCCGAGATGGACTCCATGTATGAGAATGACGTGTGGGACCTGGTTGATTTGCCTGATAAGGTACGGCCTCTTCAATGCAAATGGCTTTATAAGATAAAGCATTCCGTAGAAGGACAACCAGACACCTATAAGGCACGACTAGTGGCAAAAGGTTTCACTCAAGTGTAAGGATTGCATTATGATGAAAGTTTTGCACCCATAGTTATGTTGCGTTCCATTCGGATAATCTTAGTGATTGCCGCTTTTCATGACTATGAAATTTGGCAGATGGATGTGAAAACCGCCTTCTTAAACGGTTATTTGGAGGAGGAATTGTACATGGTACAACCCGAAAGTTTCATTGATCCTAAAAATCCTAAGAAAGTTTACAAGCTTAAGCGTTCCATTTATGGACTTAAGCAAGCTTCTCGGAGTTTGAATCATCATTTCGACCAGGTGATAAAAGAGAATGGTTTCACTCGATCGGTCGAGGAACCATGCTTGTATGTCAAGTCGAGTGGGAGTAAGATTGTCTTCTTAATATTGTATGTTAATGACATACTCTGGATTGGGAATGACATCCCTCTCTTATCTTCGGTAAAAGTATGGTTAAAGATTCATTCCAGATGAAAGATCTGGGTGAGCCACAACGCATATTGGGGATCCGTATCTATAAAGATAGGTCACGACGGATGTTATCACTCAGTCAGGAGTCTTATATAGATAAGATTCTTGAGAGGTTCAGCATTACCAACTCCAAGAAGGGGAACCTTCCAATGATATCTGGGATGCATTTGAGTAAAGCTTAGGCACCCAAGACATCGGAAGAGGTCGAGCGCATGAGTCGTGTTCTTTATGCATCAGCTATAGGATCGATCATGTATGCCATGATATGCACAGGTCCGGACGTGGCATATGCATTGAGTATGACGAGTCGGTACCAAGGCAATCTAGGTGAAACACACTAGATGGCTGTCAAAAACATCCTTAAGTACTTACGAAGAACTAAGGATTGGGTATTGACTTATGGAGGAGACACTGAGCTATGCGCAATCGGTTACACAGATGCTAGCTTCCAAACAGATCGAGATGACTCGAAATCTCAGTCTGGATTCGTCTTTACTCTTAATGGCGCTGCGGTCAGTTGGAAAAGCTCCAAACAGAGTGTTATAGCAGATTCTACAACTGAGTCCGAGTACTATGCCGCTTCAGAAGATGCAAAGGAAGCTATATGGATGCGTCAGTTCTTACAAGGACTAACCGTAGTTCCTAGTTCGAATGACCCTATCACCATCTATTGTGATAATAGAGGTGCCATCTTCCAGGCTAAGGAGCCTAAGTTCAGCAACAAGTCTAGACATGTACTTCGGGAGGCTCACATGATCCGAGATTACGTGGAGCAAAAGGAGATAGTGATTGACAAGATTGCTTCGGATGACAACATCGCGGACCCTCTCACTAAACCGTTAAAATATGATAAGCATGAAGGGCACGTTATTTCCATGGGAAGTAAACGTGTTCCTGAGTTGTAGTAGCTGTTTTATGTGGATTAGATAAATGTATCTTTTTCATGCACTATTTATAACCTCATCGTATTGTTTCATATATTGTTTTTCATTTGGATTGTACGACAACATTGAACACCTCAAAGTGAACTGAATTACATTATAATTGTTTTGGTCCGTAATCGCCTACATGAGCTGATAACTCTGGCAATTATACTGTGAAGTTGATTAATGGTGGGTTCAACGAGCCATAAGTCAAACGGTTGACTGATCGATCACAGATACGAGTTATATAGATACCTCATAGGACATCGTGACAACGTTATGGAGTCCTAAATGTTTCAGGACATTCGATGCCAGGTCGTGGATAGGACGTCCATAGTGTTCCTAAGAGTCGATTCTTTTGACTATCGACTATCTTTTGAGATTAAGGCAGTTTTTGGGTGACTTTGGTTTCTTTCTCATGGTCGACCGTAACAGGAGACTAAGTAGATTTTTACTGGGTCATTTCAAACTGTGCTTGTATCTACAGGATTCGAGTTGAGGAAAATATCCAACCTTTATCAGGTTTTGTTATTTCTCAGGGCCACTCGAGGAGTTGTAACTGAAATGCATGGTCATGCTCGAATAATGATTCGTTTATCAGTTAAGTTACTCTCTAGTTGGGAAAACCACTCTTGATACTGATCGCTTGTAAAATGCGACCTTTGTAAATACGGACTTTGCAAATTGTTTTACATTGAGTGGGAGAAATTTATGGATATGAGAATCGGGTTATCGCACATACACTTGTAAGGAAAAGTGGAAGATTGTTGCAGCTAGTGTCCTCCACAGTTAGTGTGATAACATGAATAAATCTCTTACAGGATCACAGGTATACTTAGTATTCTTATCAGTTGATCAACGTTTATCGATAACGGCTGGCTTGCTAGGAGTTTGACGTTATTGTCATTTTAATGGCGGTGATCAACTGGTCCCTAAAAGTCACACCTAAAGGATGTGTCTGAGAGATGTGATTATATGAATAATATAATCATATTGATGCCTTATTATATGACTAAAAGGTTAGTCGATGTATATGACTAAAAGGTTAGTCAATGTAATCATGATACGATTATTTAATAACGATTAAATAATATTAGCTGAGACCAATTAAATGTAATTCGTAATTGAATATAAACCGTTATATTAAATCAATGTATATAATGAAAGCTTAAACGAATTAAAATGTTAATTTGTAATTAAACATAATATGTTATATTTAGTTAACAAATTATAAATATACGGATATTTATAGTTGTCATATATATTATATTACATGCAAATATAACCGAAAAAGGAAAGAAAAAAAATAGTATTTTCTACTCTTATTTTTCGGTTAATAGGAGTTAATAATAAGGGAAAAAGATCTCCTATTATTCTCTTATGATAACTAGGTCAAAACCCTAATTACAAGAGTAGTAAAAGGAGGAGAGACTCCTCTTTGAGCTACTAGAGGGTCACGGCCGGATAGAGCAAGTACAAGACAAGAAAAATTCAGATTTTTCTCTCTAATTCACTCTATCATTCATCATCACACAAAAGAATAATTAGCAGTAATTTTTCTCTAAAATTCTAGCACAAGCAAGGCATATCTTGGAGCATCTTGGGTGAAACAATTAGGAGAATATCGATTTCGATATTGTTCATAGGCCAAATTTTCTAGGACCAAAGGTTAATTCTAAATTCCTATAATTTTATATTATGCAATTCATTTATGACTCGTAATTCATATACTATAGTTTTGTTATAATCCGTACAATTAATGACGAAATATACCGATATTTCCTACAAACTGCCAACTCATAGATCATAGTCTTATCACTTTCAAAAAGTAGATATTTTCACTATGAGATTCCGACCTTGGATGACACAAGAATATTTTCTCTTGTCTTTGTTTGTGGCATATTTTCTCCCACTCTATGATTTAGTAAATACGCTTATTTACATGAAGGATAGCACAATGAGCCACAAAGAATTTTGTTTCTTTAGGTGTAAATGAGAAAATTCTTGTAAGGATAGCTTCATGAGCTCTAATCCTTAGTCACAATTAGCTTTGTTCTCCATGTATAAGTGGGGTATGATGCTCGCACTAACTCTTATTAACCTTGAGCGATCTATAATAGACTTATTTGTTTAGACTTTAGTTTTCTAGCTTCTCTATAGACTAACTCTATTTAAGCAAAATACTTGGACTCTTCTCCATGTCTTGAACAAATGTAGGATTCTTAATCCTTCCATAGCTAGTATAGAGTCTAATTGGTGTTTTAAAGATCTCATCTTGGGGCTTTATATGAATTGTAAATCTCCAAGTGTGAGTTTGTCAACTCACTTTGATTTATGCAATTGACCTTTCTTATTCCAAATAAGTTGTGACGTCTAGTCACAATGCCAAAGTGAGAATCCCATTCTTAACTTTGGTTATTAATAATGATCCAATCATTATATTACTCATAAGATCAATTTAGTCGTTATATTTTATGTTTTATGATACTAACATTGCATGATGAAAAGGTTTAAGAACATTAAAACAAATTCCATAGATATAGTGACTTGGGTTGAAAACCAAGTCATCATCCAAATACAACCATTGTTCAAAGGAATTCAAAATACTTTCCATGTCAAAACATGGAAATAAAATAGGTCAACAAACCAATAATTAAAATGCAATAATAAAATAGAAGACAAATAGCAAAATATCGCCAAGCCCATCATAGGTCTCCTCTACGTGGTGGCTACCTTAGCTTCCTCGTAGATCCTCCTAGGCATGCTTTGCCTTGTCCTTCTTCTCATGACCTAAATGTGATCAAAAAGGGTGGTGAGAATCACAACTTGTATCAAAATACCAAAGTTAAGTTGAGTATCAATAACATAAACTTTGGGAAGAACCATTACCAACTGGAATAACCCGTCCAGCTTTGATGTCTCCCAAGTACTTGGAGCAATTACGCTTCCAATGCCCGTGCCATTACAATAATGACACTTGTCTTCGGACACGGCTCCCTTCTTGCCTTTGGAAGAGCTATTCATAATAGCTTTCCCTTTGCCTTGATAGGAGTGAATAGGCTTGCTTCCCTTGTTCACTTTGCCTCCACTTTTCTTGAACTTCGCCTTGCTCTTGATATTGATGTTTAAAACATCCTTACTAGAGCTAGCTTGAAAGCCCATGTCACGTTCGGCTTGCACAAGCATCTTGTGCAATTCACGAACTGAGACTGAGACATTTTTCATGTTGAAGTTCACCCTAAAGTTGACAAACCCTTTTGTAACACCCGCAAATGTACCCTATTTTTATAAGTAAAATATTTTACGGATACTTTTCAGCGAAATTTAGTTTTTGTTTAGAATTAAATTTCCCGTGTCGAATTTAGAATTTCCGAGTTCGTATTTGGATAGTACGCGAGATTTCAAGTGAATCACGTCTTAAGACGTCTTTGACTTTTCTTGACTTTTTCCTCATACTCCCTCATACTCCCTCATAACCTATTTTCACTCACACAACTCAACTCTTTCTTCCTCACTAAGAAAACCCCCAAAACCTAGCTTCCATAATCTTTTCAAGCTTAGAATCGTGATATCTCTTTCATTTCTCGCTCAAATTCACGTAAGTTCATCTTATTCTTCCCCTCTTATCATCCTCTATCCGTATTGATAATAAAATTACCGTCTTTCTCGCTTTTCAAACTTTCCGTCTTTCTCAAGGTGAAGTATATTCATCTTTTATTAACTATTTGTAGGTGGTGACCTCCAAGATCCCTACAAAGACTACTTCTTGATTGAAGAGGACCTTGACGCGGAGTAAAAACGCAAAAAGGTAACGGTGAAGGGTTACTCGATATCATTTACGTGTTTTACATGTTTTCTATGTTAGAATTCGTCTTTAGAATACGATTAGTAAGCTTGTGAATTGTGTTATTAATGATTATTGTTGTTAGTTGATGATTGTTGATGATGATTATTGGTTGTTGATAGTTGATGGAAGTAGATTATGAGAATTGAAAATGATTGAATGTGAATTGAAGACTCTCGGGTGAACTGGGGTTCCCAGCCGGGTGACCGGCCGCCGGTCTGCCCACCGGCTGGGAACACATCAGAACTGAACTTTGTATTTTTGTGTAATGGTGCTCCCAGCCGGGTGCCCGGCCGCCGGCCTCCTGACCGGCTGGGAACACGCTGCATTTTTGATGAGTTTTTGTGTTATACTTGTGGCGCAAGCCGGGTGACCGGCCGCCGGTCCACTGACCGGCCGGCAACACGCTGGACTTGTTTCTTATAATTTTCTAAATTCGTAATTTATAATAGTTCGCATGGTTCGTTTATCGTATAATTTTACGTAGTGACTTATAATATTAATGTTTCGAATATATGATATTCCATTCCCTTGTATCGCATGTTTTGTGACGGTTTTTGATATGTCCCACTTTGAGTCGGTTTATACAAATGTTACGGTTTCAGCACTATTTTTTTATGTGCTTTGTACTCTCATTCCCTTGGCTACCTCCACGTTCGTAAGGCTGGAATGTCGGAACGGGGAGGTATCCTTATTGCTTAATTGCATGTGTTAATGGGCATATGACGACGTTGTTGGGAGGCGAACGCTTTGCGTTGATCGACCCGGCCGTCAAATGTTGTATACTTGCGAGGTGGTGTCATTTGCATGTAGCGTACCGCTTGTTTTGATGCTCGTGCTCCTTTCCGCCTCTTTCGTGAATTATCGACCGCATTTGGGGTACTCGGCGTCTATGATTGACCGAGTCTTGGATGCGAAACGTTTATCGCATCTCGAATCGGAACACATTTATTTCGAGAGTCTGGCCAGGTTTAGACTAGGACCGGATATATATTTATATCGTCGTGCTATCACGAGGAAATTAGCCCACATATACGAAATGTTTATCGTGTATGCGTTCAGGGAAATGTTTATCTCGTGGATGCGATTTTAATCATTCTTGCCATGTACACGTTGCTAGTGCGTTTCATCTACCGTGAGAGAGGTCGTCAATGTATTGTATGTTTGAAGGTCGTCAGTATATTGTATATTTGAATGGATGATAATATGATGGATTATTTGTGATCGTCGCATGACTTGGCATGGTTTGGTTGTCGAGTCTCAATCTTATCAAACTTATACCGCTAACGGTGAGATGCAAGCCCTAGTGAGCGTATTCGGTTGCCTAAGAGTGTCTTCCCCGAGTCTTTGTATAACATGATGGATTCGGAATTGTATTCTATATGCTCTTATCGTTATATAAATGAATTGCCTATCTATCCTTATCGTATTTCACATATATATCTATATATGCATGCTTCTACTTTTGTATTTCCTTTTATGTACGTTTAATGTGATATGGCTGGGAGAACCCGGAGTTACTCCCCACTGATTGTGGCGTTCATGTTTTTTCATGGATGAACAGGTTGCTTGCATTGGATGGCTTTTTGCTTGATATTTTGGGTTCGGGTGTGAGCTAGCGGGCGTTGTCCCTGGATTGAAACACCTCTAGACGATTTTAGCTAGTTTGCTAAACACTTTGACATTTATAACATTTTGAGAGACTTCGTCTCTTTGTTGTATTCCGTACTTTAGTCTGTAATATTTGACACTCCTCGTATACTTCTACTTGCATGTATAAAAGTTTTTAAAATACCGTATTTCCGGTAATTAATTCACATGCTTGTATGTTTTTATTTTCCGCATTCGTGAGGGTTGTCACAGTTGGTATCAGAGCTATATCGCTCCCGACGCACACACGTGAACCCTAACTTAAACTACTTGACCTTGAAATAATAAATGAGAGAGATGGGTAGAAGTTAAGGACTTTACTTGGTAGTCTATTTGTTTATGCTAATTGATAGGAATAACTTAATTTGTTTTTGTTTCTTATGAACATGGTTAGACCACGACTAGTTGAGAATGTTATGTTGGAAGCTCTCACTCAAGTGTTGAAAAACCAACAAGATGCGGCTTTAGCTCAAGCCAACCAGGTTCCTCCTCGAAGGGAAGATAACCATCAAGGTGGCTATGCTTGGGTAGCTGGACAAATAGCTAGGAGTAAAATTATACCATATGGTGGAGAGCCGGACCCTACGGAGCTATCAGATTGGTTCCAAGAGATGGAGAAGCAGTTTGATCTATACCAAGTCCGTGAAGAGGACAAGGTAAGGATCGCAAAGCACTTCCTTGTGAGGGAAGCTGATAATTGGTGGGCTATCACTAGTGCCACCTCTACTCTCGAAGATGATTTCAATTGGGCTTGTTTCAAAGCTCTAGTGGAAGGTAGATTCTATCCTAAATAGCTTAAGCAACAAAGGCTCAAGGAGTTTATTGACTTTAAGCAAGGCAACTTGTCTGCGCAAGATTTTACTACGGAGTTCAACAAGCTTGCTCATTTCGCTCTGAGGCATATCCGAGATGACGAGGACCGAGCCTTCTATTATCGCAACAAGCTGAGCGCCGTTCTTCAAAGTAAAGTGAGAAGGAATACTACTTCCTTTTGGGATCTTTATGATGATGCCTTGTGGGCCGAGAATTCCATGAAGGATATTACAGATGAAGCTTTGATGAATAATCCCTTTCCTTCTTTCACTCCTAGGCCTAATGCCTTTGGGAAGAGACCGTTTACTCCGTCTTCCTCTAGCTCTTATGCTAACAAGAGGAGATTTAATCCTACTTACAATGCAAATACAAGAACTCCCGCTCCTTTCATACCTCGAGCTACTTCTAATGTGGCTCATAGGCCTTATGCTCCTCAAACTCAAGCTCAAGGTCGCGTATGCAACCGATGTAGACTTCCATACCATCCCGGTGTGTCTTGTTCCAACCGACCTTATATTTGCTTCTTTTGTCAAAAGGGTGGTCACCGTTATGAGGATTGCCCCGATCGAAAGTTGCCCCCTCCTCCTGCTAAACCTAAGGGTTCTATCTTTGTCATGAGCCGTGCCGAAGCCGATGCTCATCCGAGATCATTACGGGTATGTTCTCAATCTTAGAGCAACCGTGTCTTATTCTTTTTGATACCGGTGCTTCAATGTCTTTTGTGTCTTCGACTTATGCTAATAAATTATCTATCGAGCCTACATCTAGTGAGGATACTCCCATATCCTTACCATCCGGAGATATTATCTCTTGTTCTACTCTATATCCAAATGTCCCAATATCTATTGCGGGTTCTATCTTTCCCGCTAATCTCCTTAAGTTTCCTCTAGGAGAGTTCGATATAATTCTAGGTATCGATTGGTTAGCATTGTACCATGCTAGGTTCGAGTGTCGTGATCAAAAGATTTATTTAAAGAGTCCTTTAGGAGTTAGAATAACCTATAAGGGATCTCATCCCCGAAAAGGTGTGTCTTTGATTTCCGCTATGAAATTGGTAAGTATGGTAAGAAAAGGTCACCAAGCATACTTGTGTATTGTGACTTCTTCAACTACCTCTTTGCCAAGTATTGAAGATGTGCCTATTGTTCGTGAATTTGTTGATGTATTCCCTGAAGATTTGCCCGGGATTCCTCCCGAGCGTGATGTTGAGTTCTCTATTGATCTTGTACCTGGTTCTGGACCCATAGCCAAAGCTCCTTACCGTATGGCTCCGACCGAATTGAAAGAATTAAGGAAGCAGCTAGATGATATGATTGAGAAGGGTTTTATTCGACCAAGTGCCTTGCCTTGGGGTGCTCCCGTTCTTTTAGTGAAGAAGAAAGATGGTTCTATGAGGCTTTGTATTGATTATCGTGAATTGAATCGGATTACAATCAAGAATAGGTATCCTTTGCCAAGAATTGAGGATTTGTTTGATCAACTAAAGGGTGCTTCTACTTTTTCCCAGATTGATTTGAGATCCGATATCACCAAATTCCTGTTCGTGATGCTGATATTCCAAAGACCGCTTTTAGTACAAGGTATGGTCATTATGAGTTCAAGGTAATGCCATTTGGATTGACGAATGCTCGCTCTATTTTTATGGATCAAATGAACCGCACATTTAGTGAGTATCTTGACAAGTGTGTGGTGGTGTTCATTGACGATATTCTTATTTTCTCCAAGTCCGAAGAAGAGCATGCTATTCATCTAAGGACTATTTTGGGTGTTCTTCGTCGCCAGAAGTGGTATGCTAAATTCTCCAAGTGTGAATTTTGGTTACCTAAAGTGTCCTTTCTTGGGCATGTGATTTCTAAAGAAGGTGTAATGGTGGATCCTTCGAAGATTGAAGCTGTGGTGGATTGGAAGAGTCCGACCGATATTAGAGAAATTTGAAGTTTTCTTGGTTTAGCTGGTTATTACCGTAGATTTGTCAAGGATTTCTCTAAGCTTGCTAGACCGATGACCCAGTTGTTGAAGAAGGAAACCAAGTTCCTATGGAATGAAGCTTGTGAAGCTGCGTTTCAAGAGTTAAATAAGAGGTTAACTACCGCTCCGGTGTTGACTTTGCCAGAAGATGGAGTAGACTTTGATGTCTATTCTGATGCTTCTAAAATGGGTTTGGGTTGTGTTCTTATGCAAAGTAGGAAAGTGGTGGCGTATGCTTCGAGGCAGTTGAGAGTTCATGAAGTGAACTATCCTACTCATGATTTGGAATTGGCCGCCGTGGTTCATGCTTTGAAAGTGTGGAGACACTATCTTATCGGAGTTCATTGTCGTATATTCACCGATCACAAAAGTTCGAAGTACATATTTACTCAAAAAGAGTTGAATATGAGACAAATAAGATGGTTGGAATTGGTGAACGATTATGATTTTGAGTTGTTGTATCATGAAGGGAAGGCTAATGTAGTTGCCGATGCTCTTTGTAGGAAAGCTTCTCATGCATTGAATGATATGCGGGTATTACCCGATGATCTTTGTGCCGAGTTTAGAAAGTTTATGTTGAAATTCGTGGAACGTTGATTTGTTTATGTTGGTGCTATGACTGCCGAACCTGTTTTTCTCCGTGAGATCCGCGAAAGCCAAGTTGATGATCTTACCTACAAGTCTATTCAAGTCAAGCTTCTTAAAGGCAAAGCTAAAGATTTCAAGTTTGATGATGAAGGTGTTCTTCGTTTCCATGGACGTTTATTTGTTCCTAATGCTCTTGATTTGAGGAAGCGAATTCTTGATGAAGCTCACCTTTCCCCTTATTCTATTCACCCTGGAGGTGATAAGATGTACAAAGACTTGAAGCTACAATTTTGGTGGCCGAACTTGAAGGGTGATGTTGTATCTTATGTTGGAAGATGTCTTACTTGCCAACAAGTGAAGATTGAGCACAAGAGGCCCGGTGGATTGCTACAACCGTTGGATATTCCGCTATGGAAGTGGGAATCTATTTCTATGGATTTTGTTATGGCTTTGCCGAGGACCGTTGGAGGTAAAGATGCTGTTTGGGTTGTTGTTGATCGTTTGACCAAGTGTGCTAGATTTATTCCGATCAAAGAAACGTGGAGTTTAGTTCGTCTAGCAAAAGCCTATGTTGATGAGATTGTTAGATACCATGGCGTTCCTAAGGAGATTATATCCAACCGAGATCCGAGATTTTGTTCGAGATTTTGGAAGGCTTTACAAGAAGCCATGGGTAGTAAGTTGTTGATGAGTACCGCATTTCATGCCGCTACCGATGGTCAGACCGAGAGGACTATTCAGACTTTAGAAGACTTGCTTAGGGCTTGTGCACTTGACTTCCAATCTAGTTGGGAAAAGAGCCTACTGTTGGTGGAGTTTTCTTACAACAACAGTTATCATGCATCGATCAAGATCGCTCCTTATGAAGCTCTTTATGGAAGGAAATGTCGGAGTCCTATATGTTGGAATCAATTGAGTGATGTTCGTGACTTAGGCCCCGATGTTCTTGTTGAGACTGTTGATAATGTGAAGGTCATTCGTGATAGAATGAAAGCCGCTCAAGACCGTCAAAAGTCTTATGCCGATATCCGAAGAAGGCCGTTAGAGTTTTAAGTTGGGGATAAAGTGTTTTTGAAAGTATCTCTAATGAAGGGTGTTAAACGGTTTGGTGTTAAGGGTAAATTGAGCCCGAAATACATTGGACCCTTTGATATTGTGAAAAGGATTGGTGCCGTTGCTTACAAGTTGGATTTGCCCCCGAATTTGGCTAAGGTTCATGATGTATTCCATGTTTCTCAATTGAGAAAGTATGTTAGTGATCCAAGCCATGTCTTTTAAAAGGAAATGCCCGAGCTTAAACCGAATTTATCCTTTGAAGAGAAGCCGATCCGCATCATAGACCGCAAGGATAAGAAGTTGAGAAGTAAGGTGGTTCCTTTAGTGAATATCTTGTGGAGATGTGCCAATGTCGAAGAAGAGACTTGGGAAACGGAAGCTTCTATGCGTAGTAAATATCCGAGTCTATTCGAGTAAGTTATTTTTCTTTCCCTCAAGTTTCGAGGGAGAAACTTTTTAAAAGGTGGGGTGATTGTAACACCCGCAAATGTACCCTATTTTTATAAGTAAAATATTTTACGGATACTTTTCAGCGAAATTTAGTTTTTGCTTAGAATTAAATTTCCCGTGTCGAATTTAGAATTTCCGAGTTCGTATTTGGATAGTACGCGAGATTTCAAGTGAATCACGTCTTAAGACGTCTTTGACTTTTCTTGACTTTTTCCTCATACTCCCTCATACTCCCTCATAACCTATTTTCACTCACACAACTCAACTCTTACTTCCTCACTAAGAAAACCCCCAAAACCTAGCTTCCATAATCTTTTCAAGCTTAGAATCGTCATATCTCTTTCATTTCTCGCTCAAATTCACGTAAGTTCGTCTTATTCTTCCCCTCTTATCATCCTCTATCCGTATTGATAATAAAATTACCG
>JAIUZE010017519.1:0-17390 GCA_022085475.1 Heliosperma pusillum | reverse complement strand
CCACTCGGTGCAAAAAGTGGAAACGTTCCTAACCATATACTATAATTAAAACCAAAACAAATCCCAAAAGCCCAAAAGCCCAATACTTATACTGTCACTCACTCACATTTCCTACACTACAAGTTTTAATCTGATAATCAAACACCTCCCCCATCCATATCGACCACCCAAGTTGCGGTCACATCGTCGGAGCATGGTGTCGCCTGACCATCTAATCGCCGGCGACCGCAGAATAATGCATGTGAGGAGCCGACCACCATCTTCGCACGTCTAGTCAGTATGAGCGACGGTGTTGATGGGTATCGACCACCATCGTCTCCATGCTTATTGTTCCAACTGACAATTTGTTCCATCGACTCCACGCTTATTCACCCGAAGTCGCGCACCAACCACCGCAACAACCGCTTAACTCACGACCACCTCTACCTCTAAATCGAAGGCGGCGGCAACCCATCAGATCTGAGAAATAATTGAACTCCTGCATTGGGAGAGTATTGAAGTATGTTGATCGACAACTGGATCCATCAAAATTAGTGTATCTGTTTTATCTTGTTGATGTATCTCAACCCAATCTTGATGTACCTAGTAACTAATATCGTGTATCTATGTGAATATACACTAAAATAGTTACTAGATACACAAATTTAGTCATAAGGTACATCAAAATTGATCTCAAATACATCAATACTGAGGAATACGTCTGGTTGTGGTGGTGGGGAAGGCATCTGCTTGACAGTGGCTTGCTCACGGTGATTCATTGTCGTCGGTATCGTAAGGCGTGATTGGTGACATCGGTGACATATGGGGTGAATGGTGATGTCGCCGGCGTTTGGTGGTTGTCTTGGTGTTTGACGATGTCGTTTACTGGTGGTGATACGGTGGATGAAAGATGGGTATAATATTTAAATTTGGGATGTATTAGTTGTTTAAGTGTAATTGTCTTCAGTGAAATGAGAATTAGTAAGTTATCCGTGACTCCCAGAGTGCGTGACCTTCACATAATTATATAGTTAGTTCGTTTCCACTTTTTGCACCGAGTGGTCGTTTCCACCGGATCCTAAATCTATATATATATATATATATATATATATATATATATATATATATATATATTATATATAGAGCTAACCCAAGCTTATGGTAACTATATGCAGGTCATTAACCTCGTCATTAGGCTTGCACAACAAAAAATTGCCATACCAAATTTAACGTAATAATGATATATTTATGAAACTAGCTTAGTATGATATTTTATTCATTGCTTGCAATTAGTATCGCAAAATCTGGAGTATCTATAGGTTAAGGAGGAAATTACCTAAATAAGTGATTTATGTATAGTTTTTTCTTTATGGAACCCATTTGAATAAAGGTCTGGATGCTATTATAATTTATTTAATTCTTTGAAGATTATATAAAACAAATAATGCTTAGGGGGGCTTGTTTGGTAAATAGCTACTAAAAAAGTAGCTGTGAAAAGTGAAAGGGTAATGAAAAATTGAAATAAAAACCTAAAAGAACATTTGAAAATAGAGCTGAAATTAGGAACTCATAAGGTAACTGATACTATAAAAAATGTTGGGTAAACTTGCTGAAAAGGGTAACTGATGTTTGTTGAAATGACGTAAGGGGATGCAATAGTTATTTATTATTAAAGATTAAAGGGGTAAAAATGAAGATAAAAAGCATCAGATAGCTAGCTTTTCACTTCATCTAATTTCTCAAATGATATCCTAGGTAGCTAGCTTTTCAATTCATGTAACTTATTTGTTGTCAAACACTTGCAAAAAAAATACGTTGTTGTTAGTGTTAAGAAACCTTTTAAGTTTTTCAATATCTGGACCAAAGTGGTAGAGTTTAATGTTATAGTTTAGGACAGGTGGAAAATTTAGGTTGATGGCTATAACATGTTCAACGTGGTTAAGAAACTTAAACATTTGAAGCCTACTCTTAAAAATTTAAACAGGGGTCTCTATTCTCATATTGAGAGGAATACAGATGTTGCCTATAAATTGCTTAATGATTGCCAAATCCATCATCAGAATGACTGTTCCAATCATGAGCTCAAGGATATAGAGAGACAATTAAAGGATACCTATCATCTGTTGGCAGATTCTAGAGATGAGTTTTAGAGGCAAAATGCTAAATGTGTATTGGCAAAGGATGATGAATCTAATACTAATATATTTCATCAAGTTTTTAGACAAAGATAGACAAGTTTACAATAACATGTTAGAGATAAAGGATAGAATGGGTGTTGAGTGTAAGGGTCTTGAAGAGGTCTTATGGGGTTTTGTGGACTCTTATAAGGATTTGTTTTGGACTAGTGCTCCAACATCTGACTTTCATAGGAATGTTTTCACTAAGGGTAAGGTGGTGGCTGATTTTGTATAGGATAGATTGTGTAGGATACCTATTATGGACAATATTAGGCGCCTGTGTTTATACTGGATGAGAAAAGCCCCGTGCCGATGGTAAACAAGCTTTTTTTTTCAAGGCTAGTTGAATCTGTATTAAGGATAATGTTTGTGAAATAGTAATAAACTTGTTTAGACATGGCAGACTTCTTAAGCAACTCAATTGCACTAGTCTCGTTTTGATCCTTAAAGTTGATAGTCCTACTTCTGTTAGTCAGTTTAGGCCTATTGCTTGTTGCAATACCTTATACAAGGTGATTTCTAAAATTATTAGCATGAGTGTATTCCTTACTCAGATTATTAATCCTTCTCAATGTTATTTTATTAAGGGGAGGAGTACTTTTAGGAATATTTTTATTACTCATGAACTAGTTCTATTGTACATTAGGAATAATGTTTCCTCAAGGTGCCTGATGAAAGTAGATTTAAGAAAAGTATATAACTCTATTGAATGAGTGTTTGTTGAAAAGTATATGACTCTATTTTTATTAGTCGCACTTCTATGGTGATCGCCGCGTGCGAATACACACGGGATGTCCATAATTTAACTTAGTTGTACATTAAGATAAGTTTATTTATGGATGTTTACCGTATAATTTTAATGGATTAATTAATTTCAGTTATAGTAATAAAAAATCAACGGTGAAATAAGGATATTTATTTTTTCTATCTAGAAAATAGTGGAGCAAATCTATAAGTAAATTAAGTCATTACTGCTAAAATATATTAATATGCATACACATATAGCCAATTATATATTTTATTTATTTAAGGAAATGTATTAAATAAATTAATTAGTGATACCACATACACCAGTACAACTACAATATCCTTCCAAGCAACGGCCGAAACATCGTCTTGCGGGGTTACACATTTTAATCGAGTAACTTCTACATTCAGGAGTTGTTTTACAAGCTTGAATGACTACTATATCATTCTTAATAATATTTGCCTTTGCTCCGACAACACCATTCGACGAGCTCGAATCCACTTCACTAAAACAAAAAGATAAGCCTGCAATAATATAATACATTTTTAAACATTTATTATTTAACTAATAAAATAATAAAAATTAAGATGGCAAAACATGTAAATATATAGTTCTTAGAAAAAAAAAGATTAACATGTGACAAATGGATATTTAAATCGTTGGCTAATTTTCTAATAACCATGTATAAGTTATACAAAAGATAAAATATTATTAAATTAGAAAATAACAAAAGTTTTGGGTAATTTTTTTTATTTTGTTGAACAAATTACATTTCTAAAAATATTAATGCTAAATTAAGCCACGTCAATTTGAAAGACAGCGAACAAAGAATGCAATGTTTTGTCCATTTAAATTTTAATGTTGCTGATAAATATATACTTTTTTGTGACAAATTAAAGCTAATAAAGATAATGCATAAAGTACGAATAGGAAAATAACAAACTTGATGTTATTATTAGAGCAAGGAACAAGGTTGACTTCAAAGAACTTAGAAACTCCATTTTTCTTCAACGTACTATCTTTTAACTTTTTTTGATTATAATTTGATTGTAATTAAGTGAGTTGTAACATACACATGTCTATGGTATATATATATATATAGCATAACCCAAATATATGGTAACCATATGCAGTCATTCACCTAGTCATTAGCTTGAAAACAAAAAATTGCCTACCAATTTAACTAATATAATGATATATTTATGAAAATAGCTAGTATGATATTTTATTCATTGCTTGCAATCTAGAATATCGCAATCTGGAGTATCTATAGGTTCACGAGGATATATTACCTCAAATAAGTGATTCGTGTATCAGTTTTTTCTTTTATTGGAACCATTTTGAATAAAAGTCTGATGCTATTATCATTTATTAACTTATTTGAAGATTATATAAAACAAATAATGCTTAGGCTTTGTTTGGTAAATAGCTAAAAAAGTAGCTGAAAACTGAAAAGGTAATTGAAAATTGAAAACCTAACTAACATTTGAAAAAGTAGCTAAAATTAGGAACTGATAAGGTAACTGATACTATAAAAAATGTTGGGTAAACTTGCTAAAAAAGGTAACTGATGTTTGTTGAAATGACGTAAGGGGATGCAATAGTTATTTATTATTAAAGATTAAAGGGGTAAAAAATGAAGATAAAAAGCATCAGATAGCTAGCTTTTCACTTCATCTAATTTCTCAAATGATATCCTAGGTAGCTAGCTTTTCAATTCATGTAACTTATTTGTTGTCAAACACTTGCAAAAAAAATACGTTGTTGTTAGTGTTAAGAAACCTTTTAAGTTTTTCAATATCTGGACCAAAGTGGTAGAGTTTAATGTTATAGTTTAGGACTGGTGGAAAATTTAGGTTGATGGCTATGACATGTTCAACGTGGTTAAGAAACTTTAACATTTGAAGCCCACTCTTAAAAATTTAAATTGGGGTCTCTATTCTCATATTGAGAGGAATGCAGATGTTGCCTATAAATTGATTAATGATTGCCAAATCCATCATCAGAATGACCGTTCCAATCATGAGCTCAAGGATATAGCGAGACAATTAAAGGATACCTATTATCTGTTGGCAGATTCTAGAGATGAGTTTTAGAGGCAAAAGGCTAAATGTGTATTGGCAAAGGATGATGACTCTAATACTAATATATTTCATCAAGTTATTATACATAGATAGACAAGTTTTCAATAACATGTTAGAGATAAAGGATAGAATGGGTGTTGAGTGTAAGGGTCCTGAAGAGGTCTTATGGGGTTTTGTGGACTCTTATAAGGATTTGTTTTGGACTAGTGCTCAAACATCTGACTTTCATAGGAATGTTTTCATAAAGGGTAAGGTGGTGGCTGATTTTGTATAGGACAGATTGTGTAGGATACCTATTATGGAGAATATTAGGCGCCTGTGTTTATACTGGATGATAAAACCCCCGTGCCATTGGTTTAAAAGCTATTTTTTTCAAGGCTAGTTGAATCTGTATTAAGGATAATGTTTGTGAAATAGTGATAAACTTGTTTAGACATGGCAGACTTCTTATGCAACTCAATTGCACTAGTCTGGTTTTGATCCTGAAAGTTGATAGTCCTACTTCTGTTAGTCAATTTAGGCCTATTGCTTGTTGCAATACCTTATACAGGGTGATTTCTAAAATTATTAGCATGAGTGTATTCCTTACTCAGATTATTAATCCTTCTCAATGTTATTTTTATTAAGGGGAGGAGTACTTTTAGGAATATTTTTATTACTCATGACCTAGTTCTATTGTACACTAGGAATAATGTTTCTCCAAGGTGCCTGATGAAAGTACATTTAAGAAAAGTATATGACTCTATTGAATGAGTGTTTGTTGAAAAGTATATGACTCTATTTTTATTAGTCGCACTTCTATGGTGATCGCCGCGTGCGAATACACACGTGATGTCCATAATCTAACTTAGTTGTACATTAAGATAAGTTTTTTTATGGATGTTTACCGTATAATTTTAATGGATTAATTAATTTCAGTTATAGTAATAAAAAATCAACGGTGAAATAAGGATATTTATTTTTTCTATCTAGAAAATAGTGGAGCAAATCTATAAGTAAATTAAGTCATTACTGCTAAAATATATTAATATGCATACACATATAGCCAATTATATATTTTATTTATTTAATGAAATGTATTAAATAAATTAATTAGTGATACCACATACACCAGTACAACTACAATATCCTTCCAAGCAACGGCCGAAACATCGTCTTGCGGGGTTACACATTTTAATCGAGTAACTTCTACATTCAGGAGTTGTTTTACAAGCTTGAATGACTACTATATCATTCTTAATAATATTTGCCTTTGCTCCGACAACACCATTCGACGAGCTCGAATCCACTTCACTA
The DNA here is from genome assembly GCA_022085475.1 of Heliosperma pusillum. NCBI lineage: Eukaryota > Viridiplantae > Streptophyta > Magnoliopsida > Caryophyllales > Caryophyllaceae > Heliosperma > Heliosperma pusillum. Next base: position 11,106 of record JAIUZE010017519.1, on the reverse strand, counting down.
AAACAAAAAGATAAGCCTGCAATAATATAATACATTTTTAAACATTTATTATTTAACTAATAAAATAATAAAAATTAAGATGGCAAAACTTGTAAATATTTAGTTCTTAGAAAAAAAAAAAGATTAACATGTGACAAATGGATATTTAAATCGTTGGCTAATTTTCTAATAACCATGTATAAGTTATACAAAAGATAAAATATTATTAAATTAGAAAATAACAAAAGTTTTGTGTAATTTTTTTTATTTTGTTGAACAAATTACGTTTCTAAAAATATTAATGCTAAATTAAGCCACGTCAATTTGAAATACAGCGAACAAAGAATGCAATGTTTTGTCCATTTAAATTTTAATGTTGCTGATAAATATATACTTTTTTTATGATAAATTAAAGCTAATAAAGATAATGCATAAAGTACGAATAGGAAAATAACAAACTTGATGTTATTATTAGAGCAAGGAACAAGGTTGACTTCAAAGAACTTAGAAACTCCATTTTTCTTCAACGTACTATCTTTTAACTATTTTTGATTATAATTTGATTGTAATTAAGTGAGTTGTAACATACACATGTCTATGGTATATATATATATAGCATAACCCAAATATATGGTAACCATATGCAGTCATTCACCTAGTCATTAGCTTGAAAAAAACAAATTGCCTACCAATTTAAATAATATAATGATATATTTATGAAAATAGCTAGTATGATATTTTATTCATTGCTTGCAATCTAGAATATCGCAATCTGGAGTATCTATAGGTTCACGAGGATATATTACCTCAAATAAGTGATTCGTGTATCAGTTTTTTCTTTTATTGGAACCATTTTGAATAGAAGTCTGATGCTATTATAATTTATTAACTTATTTGAAGATTTTATAATACAAATAATGCTTAGGCTTTGTTTGGTAAATAGCTAAAAAAGTAGCTGAAAACTGAAAAGGTAATTGAAAATTGAAAACCTAACTAACATTTGAAAAAGTAGCTGAAATTAGGAACTGATAAGGTAACTGATACTATAAAAAATGTTGGGTAAACTTGCTAAAAAAGGAAACTGATGTTTGTTGAAATGACGTAAGGGGATGCAATAGTTATTTATTATTAAAGATTAAAGGGGTAAAAAATGAAGATAAAAAGCATCAGATAGCTAGCTTTTCAGTTCATCTAATTTCTCAAATGATATCCTAGGTAGCTAGCTTTTTAATTTATGTAACTTATTTGTTGTCAAACACTTGCAAAAAAAATACATTGTTGTTAGTGTTAAGAAACCTTTTAAGTTTTTCAATATCTGGACCAAAGTGGTAGAGTTTAATGTTATAGTTTAGGACTGGTGGAAAATTTAGGTTGATGGCTATGACATGTTCAACGTGATTAAGAAACTTAAACATTTGAAGCCTACTCTTAAAATTTTAAACAGGGGTCTCTATTCTCATATTGAGAGGAATGCAGATGTTGCCTATAAATTGCTTAATGATTGCCAAATCCATCATCAGAATGACTGTTCCAATCATGAGCTCAAGGATATAGAGAGACAATTAAAGGATACCTATTATCTGTTGGCAGATTCTAGAGATGAGTTTTAGAGGCAAAAGGCTAAATGTGTATTGGCAAAGGATGATGACTCTAATACTAATATATTTCATCAAGTTTTTAGACAAAGATAGACAAGTTTACAATAACATGTTAGAGATAAAGGATAGAATGGGTGTTGAGTGTAAGGGTCTTGAAGAGGTCTTATGGGGTTTTGTGGACTCTTATAAGGATTTGTTTTGGACTAGTGCTCCAACATCTGACTTTCATAGGAATGTTTTCACTAAGGGTAAGGTGGTGGCTGATTTTGTATAGGATAGATTGTGTAGGATACCTATTATGGACAATATTAGGCGCCTGTGTTTATACTGGATGAGAAAAGCCCCGTGCCGATGGTAAACAAGCTTTTTTTTTCAAGGCTAGTTGAATCTGTATTAAGGATAATGTTTGTGAAATAGTAATAAACTTGTTTAGACATGGCAGACTTCTTAAGCAACTCAATTGCACTAGTCTCGTTTTGATCCTTAAAGTTGATAGTCCTACTTCTGTTAGTCAGTTTAGGCCTATTGCTTGTTGCAATACCTTATACAAGGTGATTTCTAAAATTATTAGCATGAGTGTATTCCTTACTCAGATTATTAATCCTTCTCAATGTTATTTTATTAAGGGGAGGAGTACTTTTAGGAATATTTTTATTACTCATGAACTAGTTCTATTGTACATTAGGAATAATGTTTCCTCAAGGTGCCTGATGAAAGTAGATTTAAGAAAAGTATATAACTCTATTGAATGAGTGTTTGTTGAAAAGTATATGACTCTATTTTTATTAGTCGCACTTCTATGGTGATCGCCGCGTGCGAATACACACGGGATGTTTATAATTTAACTTAGTTGTACATCAAGATAAGTTTATTTATGGATGTTTACCGTATAATTTTAATGGATTATTTAATTTCAGTTATAGTAATAAAAAATCAACGGTGAAATAAGGATATTTATTTTTTCTATCTAGAAAATAGTGGAGCAAATCTATAAGTAAATTAAGTCATTACTGCTAAAATATATTAATATGCATACACATATAGCCAATTATATATTTTATTTATTTAATGAAATGTATTAAATAAATTAATTAGTAATACCACATACACCAGTACAACTACAATATCCTTCCAAGCAACGGCCGAAACATCGTCTTGCGGGGTTACACATTTTAATCGAGTAACTTCTACATTCAGGAGTTGTTTTACAAGCTTGAATGACTACTATATCATTCTTAATAATATTTGCCTTTGCTCCGACAACACCATTCGACGAGCTCGAATCCACTTCACTAAAACAAAAAGATAAGCCTGCAATAATATAATACATTTTTAAACATTTATTATTTAACTAATAAAATAATAAAAATTAAGATGGCAAAACATGTAAATATATAGTTCTTAGAAAAAAAAAGATTAACATGTGACAAATGGATATTTAAATCGTTGGCTAATTTTCTAATAACCATGTATAAGTTATACAAAAGATAAAATATTATTAAATTAGAAAATAACAAAAGTTTTGGGTAATTTTTTTTATTTTGTTGAACAAATTACTTTTCTAAAAATATTAATGCTAAATTAAGCCACGTCAATTTGAAAGACAGCGAACAAAGAATGCAATGTTTTGTCCATTTAAATTTTAATGTTGCTGATAAATATATACTTTTTTGTGACAAATTAAAGCTAATAAAGATAATGCATAAAGTACGAATAGGAAAATAACAAACTTGATGTTATTATTAGAGCAAGGAACAAGGTTGACTTCAAAGAACTTAGAAACTCCATTTTTCTTCAACGTACTATCTTTTAACTTTTTTTGATTATAATTTGATTGTAATTAAGTGAGTTGTAACATACACATGTCTATGGTTATATATATATATATAGAGTCAAGATCCGGTGCAAACGACCACTCGGTGCAAAAAGTGGAAACGTTCCTAACCATATACTATAATTAAAACCAAAACAAATCCCAAAAGCCCAAAAGCCCAATACTTATACTGTCACTCACTCACATTTCCTACACTACAAGTTTTAATCTGATAATCAAACACCTCCCCCATCCATATCGACCACCCAAGTTGCGGTCACATCGTCGGAGCATGGTGTCGCCTGACCATCTAATCGCCGGCGACCGCAGAATAATGCATGTGAGGAGCCGACCACCATCTTCGCACGTCTAGTCAGTATGAGCGACGGTGTTGATGGGTATCGACCACCATCGTCTCCATGCTTATTGTTCCAACTGACAATTTGTTCCATCGACTCCACGCTTATTCACCCGAAGTCGCGCACCAACCACCGCAACAACCGCTTAACTCACGACCACCTCTACCTCTAAATCGAAGGCGGCGGCAACCCATCAGATCTGAGAAATAATTGAACTCCTGCATTGGGAGAGTATTGAAGTATGTTGATCGACAACTGGATCCATCAAAATTAGTGTATCTGTTTTATCTTGTTGATGTATCTCAACCCAATCTTGATGTACCTAGTAACTAATATCGTGTATCTATGTGAATATACACTAAAATAGTTACTAGATACACAAATTTAGTCATAAGGTACATCAAAATTGATCTCAAATACATCAATACTGAGGAATACGTCTGGTTGTGGTGGTGGGGAAGGCATCTGCTTGACAGTGGCTTGCTCACGGTGATTCATTGTCGTCGGTATCGTAAGGCGTGATTGGTGACATCGGTGACATATGGGGTGAATGGTGATGTCGCCGGCGTTTGGTGGTTGTCTTGGTGTTTGACGATGTCGTTTACTGGTGGTGATACGGTGGATGAAAGATGGGTATAATATTTAAATTTGGGATGTATTAGTTGTTTAAGTGTAATTGTCTTCAGTGAAATGAGAATTAGTAAGTTATCCGTGACTCCCAGAGTGCGTGACCTTCACATAATTATATAGTTAGTTCGTTTCCACTTTTTGCACCGAGTGGTCGTTTCCACCGGATCCTAAATCTATATATATATATATATATATATATATATATATATATATATAGATATATATAATATATATATATATATAGCATAACCCAAATATATGGTAACCATATGGAGTCATTCACCTAGTCATTAGCTTGAAAACAAAAAATTGCCTACCAATTTAACTAATATAATGATATATTTATGAAAATAGCTAGTACGATATTTTATTCATTGCTTGCAATCTAGAATATCGCAATCTGGAGTATCTATAGGTTCACGAGGATATATTACCTCAAATAAGTGATTCGTGTATCCGTTTTTTCTTTTATTGGAACCATTTTGAATAAAAGTCTGATGCTATTATCATTTATTATCTTATTTGAAGATTATATAAAACAAATAATGCTTAGGCTTTGTTTGGTAAATAGCTAAAGAAGTAGCTGAAAACTGAAAAGGTAATTGAAAATTGAAAACCTAACTAACATTTGAAAAAGTAGCTGAAATTAGGAACTGATAAGGTAACTGATACTATAAAAAATGTTGGGTAAACTTGCTAAAAAAGGTAACTGATGTTTGTTGAAATGACGTAAGGGGATGCAATAGTTATTTATTATTAAAGCTTAAAGGGGTAAAAAATGAAGATAAAAAGCATCAGATAGCTAGCTTTTCACTTCATCTAATTTCTCAAATGATATCCTAGGTAGCTAGCTTTTCAATTCATGTAACTTATTTGTTGTCAAACACTTGCAAAAAAAATACGTTGTTGTTAGTGTTAAGAAACCTTTTAAGTTTTTCAATATCTGGACCAAAGTGGTAGAGTTTAATGTTATAGTTTAGGACTGGTGGAAAATTTAGGTTGATGGCTATGACATGTTCAACGTGGTTAAGAAACTTTAACATTTGAAGCCCACTCTTAAAAATTTAAATTGGGGTCTCTATTCTCATATTGAGAGGAAGGCAGATGTTGCCTATAAATTGATTAATGATTGCCAAATCCATCATCAGAATGACCGTTCCAATCATGAGCTCAAGGATATAGCGAGACAATTAAAGGATACCTATTATCTGTTGGCAGATTCTAGAGATGAGTTTTAGAGGCAAAAGGCTAAATGTGTATTGGCAAAGGATGATGACTCTAATACTAATATATTTCATCAAGTTATTATACATAGATAGACAAGTTTTCAATAACATGTTAGAGATAAAGGATAGAATGGGTGTTGAGTGTAAGGGTCCTGAAGAGGTCTTATGGGGTTTTGTGGACTCTTATAAGGATTTGTTTTGGACTAGTGCTCAAACATCTGACTTTCATAGGAATGTTTTCATAAAGGGTAAGGTGGTGGCTGATTTTGTATAGGACAGATTGTGTAGGATACCTATTATGGAGAATATTAGGCGCCTGTGTTTATACTGGATGATAAAACCCCCGTGCCATTGGTTTAAAAGCTATTTTTTTCAAGGCTAGTTGAATCTGTATTAAGGATAATGTTTGTGAAATAGTGATAAACTTGTTTAGACATGGCAGACTTCTTATGCAACTCAATTGCACTAGTCTGGTTTTGATCCTGAAAGTTGATAGTCCTACTTCTGTTAGTCAATTTAGGCCTATTGCTTGTTGCAATACCTTATACAGGGTGATTTCTAAAATTATTAGCATGAGTGTATTCCTTACTCAGATTATTAATCCTTCTCAATGTTATTTTTATTAAGGGGAGGAGTACTTTTAGGAATATTTTTATTACTCATGACCTAGTTCTATTGTACACTAGGAATAATGTTTCTCCAAGGTGCCTGATGAAAGTACATTTAAGAAAAGTATATGACTCTATTGAATGAGTGTTTGTTGAAAAGTATATGACTCTATTTTTATTAGTCGCACTTCTATGGTGATCGCCGCGTGCGAATACACACGTGATGTCCATAATCTAACTTAGTTGTACATTAAGATAAGTTTTTTTATGGATGTTTACCGTATAATTTTAATGGATTAATTAATTTCAGTTATAGTAATAAAAAATCAACGGTGAAATAAGGATATTTATTTTTTCTATCTAGAAAATAGTGGAGCAAATCTATAAGTAAATTAAGTCATTACTGCTAAAATATATTAATATGCATACACATATAGCCAATTATATATTTTATTTATTTAATGAAATGTATTAAATAAATTAATTAGTGATACCACATACACCAGTACAACTACAATATCCTTCCAAGCAACGGCCGAAACATCGTCTTGCGGGGTTACACATTTTAATTGAGTAACTTCTACATTCAGGAGTTGTTTTACAAGCTTGAATGACTACTATATCATTCTTAATAATATTTGCCTTTGCTCCGACAACACCATTCGACGAGCTCGAATCCACTTCACTAAAACAAAAAGATAAGCCTGCAATAATATAATACATTTTTAAACATTTATTATTTAACTAATAAAATAATAAAAATTAAGATGGCAAAACTTGTAAATATTTAGTTCTTAGAAAAAAAAAAAGATTAACATGTGACAAATGGATATTTAAATCGTTGGCTAATTTTCTAATAACCATGTATAAGTTATACAAAAGATAAAATATTATTAAATTAGAAAATAACAAAAGTTTTGTGTAATTTTTTTTATTTTGTTGAACAAATTACGTTTCTAAAAATATTAATGCTAAATTAAGCCACGTCAATTTGAAATACAGCGAACAAAGAATGCAATGTTTTGTCCATTTAAATTTTAATGTTGCTGATAAATATATACTTTTTTTATGATAAATTAAAGCTAATAAAGATAATGCATAAAGTACGAATAGGAAAATAACAAACTTGATGTTATTATTAGAGCAAGGAACAAGGTTGACTTCAAAGAACTTAGAAACTCCATTTTTCTTCAACGTACTATCTTTTAACTATTTTTGATTATAATTTGATTGTAATTAAGTGAGTTGTAACATACACATGTCTATGGTATATATATATATAGCATAACCCAAATATATGGTAACCATATGCAGTCATTCACCTAGTCATTAGCTTGAAAAAAACAAATTGCCTACCAATTTAAATAATATAATGATATATTTATGAAAATAGCTAGTATGATATTTTATTCATTGCTTGCAATCTAGAATATCGCAATCTGGAGTATCTATAGGTTCACGAGGATATATTACCTCAAATAAGTGATTCGTGTATCAGTTTTTTCTTTTATTGGAACCATTTTGAATAGAAGTCTGATGCTATTATAATTTATTAACTTATTTGAAGATTTTATAATACAAATAATGCTTAGGCTTTGTTTGGTAAATAGCTAAAAAAGTAGCTGAAAACTGAAAAGGTAATTGAAAATTGAAAACCTAACTAACATTTGAAAAAGTAGCTGAAATTAGGAACTGATAAGGTAACTGATACTATAAAAAATGTTGGGTAAACTTGCTAAAAAAGGAAACTGATGTTTGTTGAAATGACGTAAGGGGATGCAATAGTTATTTATTATTAAAGATTAAAGGGGTAAAAAATGAAGATAAAAAGCATCAGATAGCTAGCTTTTCAGTTCATCTAATTTCTCAAATGATATCCTAGGTAGCTAGCTTTTTAATTTATGTAACTTATTTGTTGTCAAACACTTGCAAAAAAAATACATTGTTGTTAGTGTTAAGAAACCTTTTAAGTTTTTCAATATCTGGACCAAAGTGGTAGAGTTTAATGTTATAGTTTAGGACTGGTGGAAAATTTAGGTTGATGGCTATGACATGTTCAACGTGATTAAGAAACTTAAACATTTGAAGCCTACTCTTAAAATTTTAAACAGGGGTCTCTATTCTCATATTGAGAGGAATGCAGATGTTGCCTATAAATTGCTTAATGATTGCCAAATCCATCATCAGAATGACTGTTCCAATCATGAGCTCAAGGATATAGAGAGACAATTAAAGGATACCTATCATCTGTTGGCAGATTCTAGAGATGAGTTTTAGAGGCAAAATGCTAAATGTGTATTGGCAAAGGATGATGAATCTAATACTAATATATTTCATCAAGTTTTTAGACAAAGATAGACAAGTTTACAATAACATGTTAGAGATAAAGGATAGAATGGGTGTTGAGTGTAAGGGTCTTGAAGAGGTCTTATGGGGTTTTGTGGACTCTTATAAGGATTTGTTTTGGACTAGTGCTCCAACATCTGACTTTCATAGGAATGTTTTCACTAAGGGTAAGGTGGTGGCTGATTTTGTATAGGATAGATTGTGTAGGATACCTATTATGGAGAATATTATGCGCCTGTGTTTATACTGGATGATAAAACCCCCGTGCCATTGGTTTACAAGCTATTTTTTTCAAGGCTAGTTGAATCTGTATTAAGGATAATGTTTGTGAAATAGTGATAAACTTGTTTAGACATGGCAGACTTCTTAAGCAACTCAATTGCACTAGTCTTGTTTTGATCCTGAAAGTTGATAGTCCTACTTCTGTAAGTCAGTTTAGGCCTATTGCTTGTTGCAATACCTTATACAAGGTGATTTCTAAAATTATTAGCATGAGTGTATTCCTTACTCAGATTATTAATCCTTCTCAATGTTATTTTTATTAAGGGGAGGAGTACTTTTAGGAATATTTTTATTACTCATGACCTAGTTCTATTGTACACTAGGAATAATGTTTCCCCAAGGTGCCTGATGAAAGTACATTTAAGAAAAGTATATAACTCTATTGAATGAGTGTTTGTTGAAAAGTATATGACTCTATTTTTATTAGTCGCACTTCTATGGTGATCGCCGCGTGCGAATACACACGGGATGTTTATAATTTAACTTAGTTGTACATCAAGATAAGTTTATTTATGGATGTTTACCGTATAATTTTAATGGATTATTTAATTTCAGTTATAGTAATAAAAAATCAACGGTGAAATAAGGATATTTATTTTTTCTATCTAGAAAATAGTGGAGCAAATCTATAAGTAAATTAAGTCATTACTGCTAAAATATATTAATATGCATACACATATAGCCAATTATATATTTTATTTATTTAATGAAATGTATTAAATAAATTAATTAGTAATACCACATACACCAGTACAACTACAATATCCTTCCAAGCAACGGCCGAAACATCGTCTTGCGGGGTTACACATTTTAATCGAGTAACTTCTACATTCAGGAGTTGTTTTACAAGCTTGAATGACTACTATATCATTCTTAATAATATTTGCCTTTGCTCCGACAACACCATTCGACGAGCTCGAATCCACTTCACTAAAACAAAAAGATAAGCCTGCAATAATATAATACATTTTTAAACATTTATTATTTAACTAATAAAATAATAAAAATTAAGATGGCAAAACTTGTAAATATTTAGTTCTTAGAAAAAAAAAAAGATTAACATGTGACAAATGGATATTTAAATCGTTGGCTAATTTTCTAATAACCATGTATAAGTTATACAAAAGATAAAATATTATTAAATTAGAAAATAACAAAAGTTTTGTGTAATTTTTTTTATTTTGTTGAACAAATTACGTTTCTAAAAATATTAATGCTAAATTAAGCCACGTCAATTTGAAATACAGCGAACAAAGAATGCAATGTTTTGTCCATTTAAATTTTAATGTTGCTGATAAATATATACTTTTTTTATGATAAATTAAAGCTAATAAAGATAATGCATAAAGTACGAATAGGAAAATAACAAACTTGATGTTATTATTTGTAACACCCGGAATGTACCCTATTTTTATAGTGAAAATATTTTACGGATACTTTTCAGTATTTTTAAGTTTTAATTTAGAATTTATTGTTCCGAGTCGAATTTAGAATTTCCGAGTTCGTATTTGGAATTTCCGCGAGATTCCATGAGAATCCCGTCTGAAGGCGAGTTTGACTTTTGTTGACTTTTTTTGTTTTGGGATCAGCGTTGTTGCCTTATACAACTCACACTCCCTCCTTAACCTAATTCATTACTCAAACACAAACCAAATTACTTCCTCCTTAAGAAATCTCAAAACCTTGCCTCCCTCTTTGATTTCGATCTTTGAATCATCATAGCTCTTTCGTTACTTGATAGAATTCGCGTAAGTTTGTCTCATTCTTCTCCCCTTACCTTCCTCTATCCGTATTGATATTAAAATCATCGTCTTTCTCGCTTTTCAACTTTCCGTCTTTCTCAAGATGAATTTTATTCATCTTTTATGATCTATTTGTAGGTGGTGACCTCCAAGATCCCGACAAAGACTATTTTCTAATTGAAGAGGAGCTTGACGAGTAGTGAAGACGCTTAAAGGTAACGGTTGAAGGGTTACTCGATATCACATTTACAGTGTTTTACATGCTTTATAGGCTAGAAATCGTATTTAGAATACGATTAGAAGCTTAGGAATCATGGTATGATTAATGAATGTTGTTATATGATGAATGTTAATGATGTATATTGATTGTTGATGATGATTAGAAGTATATTTGAGAATTGAAATGAATTGGTTAAGAAAGGAAGGCTCACGGGTGAAGGGGTGCTCCCTCCCGGTCGACCGGCCGCCGGTCTGCCCACCGGCAGGGAACACATCAGTAACATCTTTGGAAATTTGGAATTTG
>JAIUZE010017514.1:0-50979 GCA_022085475.1 Heliosperma pusillum | reverse complement strand
TAGATAATATGTTATTGTAATGAAAAAGAAAGAACATATCTAGTCCTATTAGAGGAGAGGGAGCCGTGTGATGTTAGAAGAATCGGGTCTGTTTTGTAAACGATTTGCGTAATTTTCGTTGACGGATCGATAAAGTTATAAATATCTAAGATATTATTATTAGTTTAATAAAAAGAATGAAAATATCCTAAAGTGAGTGGAAAAAGGTTACATGGGCGTGTGACTCATGCCAAAGTCGGGTTTCGGGTTTGTTTCGGGATTTTAGATGACTCGGGAATAGTTAAATGATGCTCGGGTTTAAACCGTAAAACCTTATTATAAATTCCGAATAAATTCAAAATAATTTTAATAAATTATCATAAATTCTAATAAATCTAAATAAAAATAAATTAAAAATATTATTTTTTTAAATAAAATTTCGGTCTTCAAAATTAAAAGGCGAGTCGGGAAAGTCAACGAAAGTCAAAGTCGACTTAAAAGTCAAGAAAAGTCAAAGATGACTTAAAAGTCAAGAAAAGTTTATGACGACTTAAAAGTCAAGAAAAGTCAATGACGACTTTAAAAAAGTCAAGAAAAGTCAAAGACGACTTAAAAGTCAAGAAAAGTCAAAGATGACTAAAAACGGGATTTTCATGAAATCTCTCAGAAATTCAAAATACGAACTCGGAATTTCAAAATACGACTCGAAACAATAAATTCTATTTTAAAAACTTAACCTTGCTGAAAAGTATCCTTAAGAAATTTTACTAGAAAAATTGGGTACTTTTCGGGTTGTTACATAGGTATGCAAAGTTTTTGAAAGAACTTTGCACACCTAGGAGAAATCCAAAGAAGGGAACCCATAAGGTTAGGGTGAGTGAACATGTGTCGGGCATTTTCAAACAAAATTTACCCAAGAAATGTGGAGACCCGGGCATGTTCACTATTCCTTGCACTATTGGGGGGAAAAGTTTTAAACGTGCCATGCTAGACCTTGGGGCTTCTATAAACGTCATGCCTTTATCTATTTATGAGACCCTAGGTTTAGGACCTTTGTCTAAGACCAGGGTAGTCATTCAACTTGCCGATAGGTCTAGTGTTTACCCCAAGGGCATGGTAGAGGATGTACTAGTGGAAGTCGATAATCTTGTCTTTCCGGCGGATTTCTACGTCTTAGATATGGAATCTAGCTCTAGTGCCACCCCTCTCCTTCTTGGTAGGCCGTTTATGAAAACTTCAAATACCAAGATCGATGTTTCAAACGGGTGCTTGACTATGGAATGTGAAGGAAAAAGGTTAACTTACAATATATATGACTCCATGAGGCACCCGAGTGACCATCAATCTTGTTTCTTCTTGGATATCTTTGAGCCATTAGTGAATCAAATGTATAAACTTTGTGATAGAGACCCACTCGAGGTAGCTTTAACTAACCCCATGGAAGAGGAAGGTTTGCGTTTGTTGTTGGCCTTTGATGTGCAGGAATGTCTTGAAGAATTGGAGAAGGAAGAGCCAATAGAAACATACGAGGAGCTCAACGTCATAGAGATGCTGAAAACAGGGCAAGGCAGTGCTCGACGCAGCCTGCGTCACTGGACGCAGCCTGCGACGTGCACTGGCTAGGTTGTCCGAGTTATTTGCCTTGAGTATCCCACTCCACAAGCCCCTCCCTTCCATTATCCAACCTCCTAAGGTCGAGTTGAAGACCCTCCCAAGCCATTTAAAGTACATCTTTCTAGGGGACAAGAACACCCTACCACTTATCATTTCAAGCACACTCACCGAGGACCAAGAAGGCAAATTGGTATCACTACTTGAAAAGTATAAGGAAACATTTGGGTGGAGCATAGCGGACCTAAAAGGGATAAGCCCGGTGACTTGCATGCACAAGATACGACTTGAAGTGGATGCCAAACCGGTCCGACAACCCCAAAGGAGGCTCAATCCACCCATGGCGGAGGTAGTGCAAGAAGAGGTAATTAAGCTATTGCAAATGGGAATCATTTTCCCTATTTCCGACTCTCGTTGGGTTAGCCCAACTCAAGTCGTACCCAAAAAGGGAGGAGTGACGGTAGTCAAGAATGCACAAGGAGACTTGGTCTCCACCCGACCACAAACCGGTTGGAGGGTGTGTATTGACTACCGCCGCTTGAATGCGGTTACTTTGAAAGACCATTTCCCGTTACCATTTATTGATCAAATGTTAGAAAGACTAGCGGGAAAAGCTTTCTATTGTTTCCTTGACGGGTACTCGGGATATTTTTAAATCCCAATCGCACCCGAGGACCAAGTCAAGACCACATTCACATGCCCATTTGGTACATTTGCTTATCGTCGTATGCCCTTTGGTTTGTGTAATGCCCCGGGAACTTTTCAACGGTGCATGTTGAGTATTTTCTCCGACTATGTAGAAAGGATCATAGAAGTATTCATGGATGATTTCACCGTCCATGGGGACTCCTATGATGCATGTCTAAAACACCTTGCTCTTGTCTTAGAGCGATGCCAAGAGTCTCACCTCATTTTAAACTCCAAAAAATGTCATTTCATGGTGACTAGTGGCATCGTTTTGGGACATGTAGTGTCGGAAAGGGGGGTTGAGGTGGATAAGGCTAAGGTTGACATTATCAAAACCTTACCTTATCCCTCTAACACCCGAGACATTAGGTCTTTTCTAGGACATGCCGGTTTCTAACGGAGATTTATTAAGGATTTTTCCAAGATTGCTAACCCTTTATGCAAGCTTTTGCACAAAGAAGCGGAATTTGTTTTTGATGACAAATGTAGGAAAGCATTCAATGACTTGAAGGAGAGATTGGTCACCCCACCAATTATTTAAGCACCACGATGGGATCTTCCATTTGAAATCATGACCGATGCAAGTGACTATGCATTGGGAGTGGTTTTGGGTCAAAAGAGGGACAAGGGACCCCATGTGATCCAATATGCTTCTACCCTCTTGAATGATGCTCAAAAGAACTATTCCACGACGGAGAAGGAATTCCTTGGTGTGATTTATGCTCTAGAAAAATTCCGATCTTATCTTTTGGGCACAAAGGTGATCATCTACACCGATCATGCCGCCATTAGATACCTTGTGGCAAAGAAGGATGCCAAGCCAAGATTGTTGAGATGGATTCTTCTTCTAAGTGAGTTTGATGTGGAAATAAAAGACAAGAAAGGGGTGAAGAATGTGGTGGCGGATCATTTGAGCCGGCTAAACCATGAAGGCAGACCACATGCCCTCTTGAGGAGGTTGAAGGAGGTCTCCCTCATGAGTCACTTTATGCTATACAAGTGGAAGAGCCATGGTATGCCACCATGGTCAACTATTTAGTGACAAAGCGGCTTCCAAGCCATTTCTCTTCTCATCAAAAGAGCAAAGTCAAGTCCGATTCCAAGTACTATACATGGGATGATCCTTACTTATGGAAGTTTTGCCAAGATCAACTTGTGAGAAGATGTGTGCCCGAGAGTGAGATCCCCTCCATCTTACATCATTGTCATGACTATGCTTGTGGAGGACATTTTGGGCCACAAAGAACTGCTAGAAAAGTGCTTGAATGCGGTTTCTTTTGGCCAAGCCTTTTTAAAGATGCCCACGAATTTGTAAAGACTTGTGACCGATGTCAAAGGGTGGGGAATTTGACAAAGAGAAATGAGATGCCAGAATAACCTCTTTTATATTGTGAGATGTTTGATGTGTGGGGAATTGATTTTATGGGCCCTTTTCCAAATTCGGGTGGTTATTTGTACATCCTCTTAGCGGTGGACTATGTATCAAAATGGGTTGAAGCAATTCCTACCCGCACCGATGATGCCAAGGTAGTAGCCATTTTCATTCAAGAGAACATATTCTCTCGGTTTGGCTTTCCAAGGGCTATCATTAGTGATAGGGGGACCCATTTTTGCAACAAAGTGATTGGAGGCCTTCTCAAGCGATATGGGGTGAATCATAAAACTTCCACGGCCTATCACCCACAAACAAACGGGCAAGCCGAACTCTCAAACCGTGAAATTAAAGGAATACTTGAAAAGACGGTGAATCCGGATAGAAAGGATTGGAGTAAGAGGCTAGTTGATGCATTGTGGGCATATAGGACCGCTTTCAAAAACCCCATTGGCATGTCCCCATTCCGTCTCATCTATGGCAAGGCTTGCCACCTCCCCGTGGAGGTTGAGCACAAAGCCTATTGGGCTATCAAATCTTTCAATCAAAACCAAGATGAGAGCGGTATGCACCGGAAGCTTCAATTACAAGAACTTGAAGAAATTCGCAAAGATGCTTATGAGAACTCTTCCATCTACAAAGAGAAAACAAGAAGATGGCATGATGGGATGATAAACCGTAGAGTTTTCAAGGAAGGTGATAAAGTTCTTGTGTTCCAAAACCGGTTTAAGCTCGTTCCGGGCAAGTTGAGGTCAAGATGGTTTGGACCTTACACCGTCAAGAAAGTGTTTACTCATGGAGCTATTGAAGTGGAGGGGCCCGGGGATGGAAAGCTCCTCAAAGTGAATGGCCACCGTCTCAAGCACTACTTCCAAGGATGTACCCGGGAGGGGGAAGAAGAGGTCTTGCTTGAAGACCCCATTTATCAAAATTGAAAAGCTTGAAATAGCTAAGTCGAGCCATCGACTCTAAATAAACGGCAAAACATGTACATACTCTATCCTTGTGAATATTTCTTTGAAGTTTCTTTGTTAAATCTTAGCATTTAAGTTGTTTTAAGTTAGTTAGACATTGCATCAAACAAAATTTTTGAAGTTACTAACGGTTTTGTGAAGTTTTGCGAGTTTTTGGCCGCCTCGGGATGCGTGCCACGGATAAAAAGTTCGAGAATCGATGGAATTTGGATATTGGAGATTATTATGGGCCATTGGAGTGAAATTTCAAGTATGGGGGTGTTTGGAGCACTTAGCAAAAATTTTGCTAAGTGCAAAAGCAAGAACCATCCGGCAGTGAAGGACGCAGCCTGCGTCGTAGGACGCAGCCTGCGTCGAGAGCAGATTTCGGTTTATTCTTCAGCCTTTGCCCGTGTTCTTCATAAATCAAAAGGCTCATCTTCTTCTTTCAGTTTTCACGAAAAAGACCCCTAACCCAACCCCAATCCCTCAAAAATCCATCTTTCTCACTCAAATCTTCCACAACTTTCATCAAAATCAATCCCATTCTTCCCCCTAATCATTATTCTACACTCAATAACCCCAAAATCAATCTCACTCACCTTAAAATCTCAGAAAAATCCGTCTTAAAAACCTAGATTTTTTCCCTCAAATTCGTTTTTTCGGGTCTTTTGCTGGGTTTTTAAGGCTATTTGTCGAATTCCTACCTATTTCTAATCATCAAGGAACTTGAATCTTGTGGAAAAGCAAAGGTATAACTTCATACTCGACTTTTTCATCAATCTTCAAGTTTTTGCTCGAATTAGGCTAGCTTTAGTCTTAGGTTGACTTCCCCTTTCCCCTTGCTTGATTGTGTAGTTAGGATTGGATAAAGTTTTCTGACTAAGGTAAAGAAATTCAACAAACACTAGCTTTTTGAGGTGTAGAAATTGTTGCACACCAAGTGTTTGTTGAATTGCTTGAGTGAAAAACCTTTCGAGTGATTGCTTGTTATTGTTGTAGTGTGTTGTTTGTTACATTTTGCAGAAATGGCACCAAAGATCTCTAGGTTGTTTGGCAAGGGAAAAAATAAGAGGGCCGCGGTGAGTGAGCCCGACACCGAGGTTGAAGCGGTGTTCATGGGCTATGAGAGGATGCAAGCTCAATATAAGAAAATTTGGGATCAAATATCCACTCACCCTCTAGTAGCAACCAAATTCTTTTGCCCAACCACCCTCCATGCCTTAGGCATGTTCAACTTGACAAGAGACATGCTAGCTAAAGTAGGGCTAGAGGCTTATCTCGAGCCAAACTCCTGGGATTACACCTATAGGAGTTTCGCATACGAGTTTCTAGCAACCTTGTCGGAGTTGGATGTGGCCGAAGGTGAGGAGAAAGCCTACCGATTCCGATTGAACCAAACTTGGCATGAAGCCCCAACTTCCGAAATCCGTCAAATCCTAAAAATCACCAAGCAACCCGTAGACATTAGATGCCCAAGGGGCAAAATGCACCAGATGTGGGGTAACATTGCCGATGACCATGGCCCGTCTAAGGATGCCAAACTGTCAGCCATCACCCACCCCGTACTCTGCCTAATTACTAGGTTCCTTACCACCATTTTCAACTCCGCGGGAGAACCCACCAAAGTGTCGGAGAAGATCCGGCTATGTTTGTGGACTATGCTTCCGGAGGGGGTAGGGATCCCGGATTGGGCCGATTTGTTTTTGAGAGCTTGCATCAAGCATAGGCAAAAATCGGCAAGGGCAAGCATCCATTGTGGGGGGGTGATTTCCTTCTTGGTAAGGCATTATGAGGGGGGCATCGGTAATGATCAAGCGGTGAACATTTGTAGGGGGTTGACGAGGTACAACCGTCTTGGGCTAGAGGAAGTGCATATGTTTAAGACTAGCAAGGAGCAACCCTTAAAAGGGTTTTGGTTGGGAAGTGACGGGCTAAGCTACATGAAGTTGCCTAGACCTCAAAACAACCCTTTACCTAGAGGACCCGCGGCGTGGGATTTTGTTTGTCCTAGGGAGGAAAGTTTGGGGGTAAGTAGTGCGGAGTAGGAGGAGGAGGTAGAAGAAGTGCCTTTGAGGCAAAGGAGGGTAAGGAGAGAAGGTGGTGAGGGAAGTGAGCATTTGAGAGAGGAGATTGAGATCCTTGCAATTGAGCAAGGACCTTCCCAAACCACCAATTTTGAACAACAACAACAACAACAACAACAACAACAACAACAACCACCACCATTTCATTTCCAATCACCATTCCAAAGCCACCATGATACCGACACCCCCAGGTTTGATGCGGAGGGTCGTTCTAGCACACCCGTGGAGCCATGGCAACAACAAATGGCTAACTATTTTGCTAGCACCAACGACGTCTTGGCACACATTAGTGGGAGGGTGGATGCCTCAAACACTTGGCAACAACTTCAAGGAGGTAGGCTTGAGACTTTGGATGATTGGCACAATGTTGTGGAAGAGAGGGAGAGATTGAGAGCGGAGGCCGAGAGGGCTCAAAGTGAGGAATGGAGGAGGATGCTAGACGGGCAAGAGGAAGCCCGCCTATGGAGAGAGCAACAAGATAAAAGATGGCGGGAACAAAATGAAATGTGGGCCACCCAAAATGCTTGGAGGGAGCAAGCTACGAGCCACTTTAGCGCTCAAAATGAGCGCCACCACACCTATCTTCAAGACTCCTATGAAGATGCGGTGGCGCAAGAGGACGTTTATGGATTGGCTAGCTCTCTCTTTGGGATGTCCATGCAACAAAACCCGGACTACTCCTCTCCTTACAACCAAGCAACCCTTGATGAAGGCATGGAGCGAAGAAGGCGGATTAGAGAAGAAAGGGATAGGAGGAGAAACCGAGGAGGTGCCTCGGGGTCTTCTCCTTTCGACAATTGATGAGGTAACATTATTTTTTCTCTCCTACAATGAGGACATTGTATATTCTAAGTGTGGGGGAGAAGATTGTACATAGTTAGTTTGTTTTTGATGCATTGTAATTTTTTTTTTTTTATGTCTTTATTTTGAAGAAAAAAGAAAAAAAAAAAGAGAAAAAGAAAAGAAAAAAATTGAAAATCCCGGCTAGGTGAAAACCCACAAGGGTGGGCAGCTAGGCAAGATTGGGAAGGTGGCCGAGGACGGAATGAAAACCCGAAAGGGCATTCCGGGCAAAATGAAGAATCGAGTTGCGAGCCACCAATGAGAGGAAAGGAAAAAGCTAAGGTGAAAACCCGAAAGGGCACCTTAGGCAAAATGAGGGATTTTCAAGAAAAAAAAATGAAAAAAATTTGAGCATAATTCTTCCTATGATGAGGATTTTGGAGGAATAAGAAGGGAGTTATAAGGAGGAATTTGGAAGGAGGCTAGTTTAGGAACCCAATTATTTTTATTTTTGAGTCACAAAACTTTGTTTCAAATTGGTGGATTTATGTTGGTGGTCGCTTGGTTGTGCAAATTGTGAAGTTTGGGGCCAACCAAGTAACCAGGATTTGCATTAGTGGAGTAATAAGGGGGTGATATAAGGAGTGGATTTGTATGGAGGTTGTTGAGAAAGACCATCTCGCTAGGCCTTGGGATAAGGCAAAGATGGTCATACTACTTTATTTGGAGCTATAAGGAGGGAGGAGTTGATTTGAGTCGGAGTAGGTGGCATGTCGTGTCTTTAGTCTTGAGGGATGATATAAGGAGGGGGAGGGAGAGAAGAGTGTCACAAGAATTGAGTCTTTTTGTTTTGTTTTTGTCATTGGTGGATTGCTTAAGAGGGAGTATAAGAAGGGTGTAGTGAGGGAAGAGAGGTCAATACTTCCACACACACTTTGTTGGGCTCGTGTCATTTGTGCTAATCTCGAGTTTACTCGGGACGAGTACAAGTCCAAGTGTGGGGGTGTTTGACAACGTCAAATATTGTCGTGTCTAGTAGTATTTTTTAGAGTCTTTCGCTCTACTTTTTACGGGTCATTAGTTTTATTTTATGTTAATTTTAGTTTTTGTAATAATGTTAGTATTTAGTACTTTAAGTCAATTTTGAGAGTTAAATTCCGTAAAGTCAATAAAAGTCAAACCCGAAAACCCGAGACCCAAAACCCGGAATTTTTGAATGGGCTAGCAATGAATCATCAAGGTATGAAGACCAAGCCCAATGGGTCAATGGAAGTCAAGGCGGGGTCAATATCCATGGGGTCAACGAAAGTCAAGAAGGAAAAACAAGGCAAAAATCTGGCAGCGTTCGACGCAGCCTGCGTCGTAGGACGCAGCCTGCGTCAGCACGACGCAGCCTGCGTCAGCACGACGCAGCCTGCGTCAGCACGACGCAGCCTGCGTCAGCACGACGCAGCCTGCGTCATCTCTCAGCACGGGTTTTCTTCCTTTTCTCGTCTTGTCTTTTGGAAGCCCACCTTTCAAGGCCCCTAGGTTTGCGGACCAAGGGTATAAAAGAAGATTTCTGAAGAGAGGCAAGGGCATCAAGCATTCAACATACAACATTATATTTTCCTTAGAATTCTCTCTTTTTGTTCTTCAACTTTGGCTCTTGTAATGGGTTTTTGCTTAGAAATTGGTTGTAATATGAAGACTATGGGTAGCTAATCTTCTTTTGCTTAGTGTAATTTGAACAAGTTCTTCCCTTTTAGCATTGTAAGACCTTTTTAATCTTTCCTTCTCTATTTAATTCCATTTTCCTATGTTTGAATTTCATTGTTGAATGAATTGTTGTTAAGACTAACCATCTTAGTAATTGTTTGTTTGATTAAATTGCTTTGTGTTGATGAATTTGGTTGATTTGTCTTGATATTTGTTGAAGCAACTTGAAAGATTGTAACTTTGGTTTAAAAGTTGGAATCTTTTGAGTGGAATTTGGATTATTGTGTATTTATGACATGGTTTAATGTTTTATTACATGATTCTAGCATGTTTCTTTGGTTTTGTGCTTAAAGCTTGCATCTTTATTTATGCTTATGTTTTAATAAGTATGGGTTTAGTTGTATTGAGTCATTTATGGATGGTTTAATTCATTGGTGGCTAGTTTTTAGAAGTGTGTAATAGATAATTAGAGAAAGGAAGGAAAGAAATGTCTTTACTTTGTTAAATTGTGGGGGAACTTGGGATAATTGCACTAAGTTATTTCTTCATATTTGAATCTTTGAGTATTTAGTTAGTGTTGGTGATTTTTAGGCTTGATAATCTTTTCTCATGAAAAACTCTCTTCCTATTTGTTATCTACATGTTTTCCATTGTGAATATCATAGTTTGTAAGTAATTCTAGTCTTTGTTTCAATTAGTGTTTTAAATTGTGGTTAGATTAATTAATTTGTTTAATCGGTTTTTAGCAAGAGTCTAGATTAGATTTTTAGCATTCATCGTTTTCCCTTGGGTTCGATCCTTGTCTTACCCTTACTACCTTTTACTTAGGTTGGTTTGAGTCTAGATTTGGCTTTATAAATTGTTATTTGATTTAGCTAATTTGCGGATTTAACGACACCGTAAAATAAGCCCGTCAGTGATTATTTTTGTGTATTATTCTAATTAGGAATTAGACATAATCATACCCAAAACTATTACCAACACTCAACCTTTTTACATTGTTAAGAACAATTGGAAGTGACAACACCCCACCCATGTGGGGTGTGTGTGACCGGTTTTAACAAGCCAAAAGAGGGCTTGTTTTTCCCTCTTAATATATACCATAACATCTCATATTTTGCATGTGTGCTTATCTTTCTAAAAACCTCTATCTCTCACTAAAAGAAATTTAAGAAATTCTTCTTGTGTTCCTACACTAATAATATCATTACTAAGGGTAGTAATATATCTATTAGTTCATAATAAGGGCTTCTACTATTATATACTAGTGTAGTAATTTAGTAGAGATTAAAGGGTTGTCTTGGGTGCTACTAATTGGAGAGTTTCTACTTTGAAACTTGGAATTCATCCTCATCTTACTAGCTCAAGATCAATATTTGAAAGTCCTTTCAAATATTGTGCCCATTTCCATATAATCAATGTAAGGAAATTGTTTCTTCTAATTCTTTTGTTATGCATGCATAATATTTATTTAGTTTAAGAGTAAACTAATTGTAAAATGATATTAGAAGTGTCTAATATCGAGTTTAAGAAAATAACAAACGGTATCAAGAGCCAAGGTTGTTGCATGCATAATCGATTTATAGTTTTTTCGAGTTATGGTAACTTAAAGAAAACTAGTAATTTGTGTTTTATAAGATAAAATCACAAAGTTATTTGCATGTCTATATATTCTGGTCCTAATATGATTTTAGGTCATTTTGATGATTTATGGAAATTTATAGTGCTCAAATATGATTTTTAGTATTTTTATTACATTTTAATGAGTAAAATGATGTTTAAAATGCTAAAACTAGTTAGAATTATCTTCTGAACTTGAAATATTTACTCAATATCACACATGCATTTTACTTACTGTATGTAAAATTTCCTGTGACGTGGACTTATTTCGTGTGATTTATGATTTTTATATGATAAAATGAAATAAATAAAGGTCAAATGGTTAAAAATACTTCCGCTTTGAATCTGACCATGAAATTTTAGTATGTTGTCACATGCATATTTTCCTGTCAGACTGGAATATTTCAGACTGATGTGATTTGTTGAGCATGATTTATGATTTTTTAATGTTAAAATGGCATAAATAGTGACTAATTTAGCAAATATAGCTAAAATAATTTTCATGTCAAGAGAAAATTTTTCCTGGTTTCATAAATGTCCCACATTTCAGATCTAAAGTTTAAAATTTAATATGATTAATTTTTACATGCTTTATGTATTTTATTTGATAAAACCGATGAAGCGCAACCATTTTTCTCAAAAACCGATTCGAAATTTTAAACCATGATTTTTGACATTATGAGTGTCATGGAAATGTTCCAGAATGTTCAAGAATTTTAAATTCAAATTTTGAAATTATTGTAATTAAATTTGGATTTATTTGATTAAAATACTATTTTAAAGTCTTATTATGAGCAATTACACAACAACAAGTTGAATTATTGTCAAAATTGAGTAATGACTAATTTTTTAGGCCTAAATGAGTTGGGATAATTAACTTGGACTTAAATATGATTTAAGTATTGTTTGGTGATTTTAAAATGTTATTATCACGCATTTCCGTAAAACCGGATTATATTCGATATACACCATCAAATAGAGCGATTTGGCATTTAACATGAGCATGTTTTATACATATTATAATGCTGTATTTTCAATTTATGAATGTCATATTTTGGTTTATGTAATTTGAAATTATGTAATTTTTCCTTGTATGGCCTTAGTTTTAATCGATATTGCCCGAAATGTAAGGGAATATTGATTCGATTGTAATTTATTGTGATCTTGTATCACTTTTATTGTATTATTTTATTTTACAAATGTATAATAGGAAATTATTGTAATTTTATTATATATTTTGTAACTAATTGTAAAACCGGAGTTTCCCAAAGACGGTGCCATTCGGAAAGGAGTTCCGAGAGAGACGGTGACCTGGGGAGGCGTGCTTATGAAGTTCAAGGGACCAAAGGAGTTGGTTTCCAAATTTGTAATAGAATATATGATTTTCTATTCTAGGAAAGGCCATACTAGGAGTTTTATTTTTATGCTTGCATTTTTATTTAATATGTTTGCATGCATTGCCAAATCGCCATAACATGACATGCATATTCATCAAGTATTCGACCGTGTCAATTAAAATTATCGTTAATTCATCGATTTAATTCACTTATACGAGATAGATAATAAATTGTCATGACCTCTCATATTAAATAATTGAGATCAGGCCTTACCAAATGTTAGAACCCATGAATCCCAATTTCGCATGAAAGTAGGCTCGGCTCACCGGGGTGCTAAACTTGTTACGTTGGGTAAGTGGGGTAATAAATGTTATTATTTCGAAATTTGGATTGAGCTCAACGGAAGTATTCGCGACCGTAGCCGCATGTGTTCCGGGCTTAAGATAAATATTAATGTAATTTTATCGACCGAGAGTTCTAATGTAGAATCGATTAAAGAGTTAATCCACCGAATTATGTTAATAAGGGATGAATCGGCTTACCGTGCCCAAGTTGATATGAATTTGGATCTCAGAATCATTTATAATAGTTGGGTAGAGGTCACTATTTAAATGCTAAACTTGTTTAAAATGTTTACAAGTATTTAAAACGATAAATGTTAACATTTCCTTTATGTCTTAAATTTGTAGTTAGTTTTGTACAATCGCAATGGCTAGTTCATCCAACACCAATGCTCCAACTCTCACAAATGTCTCATGGCTTCGATCCTTTATGGATCGATGCAAGTTAGAAAAGAATGGGGCTAATTTTGCCGATTGGAATGCGCAACTCCGCTTGGCCGCGGAAGGTGACGACAAGCTTCGTTACCTTACCGAAGCCTCGCCCGAAACACCTAACGAAAGGTCAACCGCCGCCGCAAGGCGAGCCTATGAGGCTTACCAAAAGGAAGCCGCCGCGATCAAAAATGTTTTGATCTTCTCTATGGAGGCCGAGCTCCAAAGGAGTGCCATAAAGATGAGCACGGCCTATGAGATCTATGCCAAACTTGTGACCATGTTTTCACAAGCTCCTAGAATCGTTCAATATGAAACGGCATCCGCGTTTTTCGACATGAATCTTAAAGAGGGCCAAAAGGTTAACCCTCATGTACTCAAATTGATTGAGCATGTCGAGCTTCTTAAAGTACAAGGGGTTGACATTCCCGAACAACTCGTAATTGAC
Source organism: Heliosperma pusillum (assembly GCA_022085475.1). NCBI lineage: Eukaryota > Viridiplantae > Streptophyta > Magnoliopsida > Caryophyllales > Caryophyllaceae > Heliosperma > Heliosperma pusillum. The sequence continues at coordinate 37,631 of JAIUZE010017514.1, read as the reverse complement.
CGTGTACTACATTCCTTGGGAAGAATAAAGGCATATGTGATGTTTAGGGTAAACTACAATATGCAAAATATGAAAACCTCTCTCCACGAGTTGCACAAAATGCTTGTGCAAGCGGAGAGAGACATGGGGCTAAATGTTAGCACCACCAAGGATGTACTTCACATCAATAACAAGAGTAAGGGTAAGTTCAAAAAGAGTGCAAGCAAAGGGAAGAAGCCCTCCACCTACAAAGGCAAGGGAAAAGCTATTGAAAATAGCTCACCCAAGCCTAAGAAAGGTGCCTCAACCGAGGACAAGTGCCATTATTGTAATGGCGTAGGGCATTGGAAGAGGAATTGCCCCAAGTATCTAGGAGATATCAAAGCCGGGAAAATTATTTCCGTTGGTAACTTTTCATCCCTATCATTTATGTTATGATCTCAACTTTGGTATATAGATACAAGTTGTGATTCTTACCCTTTTTAATTGTAATTAGGGCACCCAAGCAAGGACAAGGGCAAGGACAAGCAAGCCTAAAGAGATTTTTCAAGCGAAGCTAAAGTAGCCCCATGGATGAAGACATAAGGAAGCTTGGACTCATTTTGTTTTGTCTTCCTTATTTGGGTTGTATTTTGTGACGTTGTTTTAGAAACTCTTTATTTCCTTGTTTGACATTGGAAATTTGTTTATTTCCTTTTATGAACAATTGGTTGTAATTGGATATTGGTGACTTGGTTTTCAACCCAAGTCACTCGGTTTATGAAACTTTTTCATTCTAAAACTTGTCATTTTACTCTACTTGAACTAATAACATAAATTATATCGACTCAAATTGATCACGTAAATATTATGATGATGGGATCATTATAATAAAAAGGCTAAGAAATCGATTCTCACTTTGAAAGATCAATTGCTAAGTCAAAATTGAGTTATTGAACTCAAAATAGGGAATTGACCAAACCAATTGGTCATACCACTTATAAAGAAAGTAAATGACATGAATATGAGTTCACCTCTTTAGCTCTTATAGAACTAGTCTATGTAGACGCTAAGATTCGATGTCTTTACTAAGAAGTCTTTAGTAGATCACTTAAGGTCATGTTGTGATACTTCCACCTCCCTTACAAGTATGAGTACAAAATTGTTTGTGGCTCATAAGGCTATCTTTAAAGAAAATAGTTGTATTTTTCTAAAGATAGAGTGGGAGAAAATAAGCCACAACGGAAAACTAGTTAGGAACTAGTGAGAAAACCAAAAGAAAATGTTCTTAGGTTAGACTGAAGACTAGTGAGGAGACCAAAAGAAAGCATTCTTAGGTGAATCCTTAGACTATTGACGAGACCAAAAGAAAATGTTCTTGAGATAATAAGATTATGATCTATGTAAGTGGAAGCACCTAGAAATTTTAAAATGTAAAATTTTGATTTTGATTTTCTAACATAAGAGACTTATGAAACTAAATGGATAGACATGTAGATGTCTACAAAAGCTAAGTTAATGCGTAACTATGCTTAGATCCAAATCATTAATGAAATACCTCATAATAAATGTGTGCAAGATACACATCAAAACCACATGTCCAAATAGGGATTTGGAATAGGATGTGTACATGACACAAGCCTATTGTATGTATCTACCTAGAGGTTATGATATATGATAATCTTTTCTATTATAAGATATAAGAAGGGTTTCACTCGAATTGTCGAAAGTCATGTATAGACATGAAAGTCAGTGGGAGTTAAAGTCATGTATAGACATGAAATTAAGTGGGAGTTTAAGTCATCATGTAAAGACATGAAGTTCAGTGGGAGAAATTGTTTTCCACGTGAATGACGTTTCACTCATTAAGAGTGACATATTCATATTACCTTTTTGAAAGGAGTGGTTGGATTTTAATGTTGGATGAAAGAGGGCAACGTGTATACTGAAATCAAAATCTATTGTGGAATAGAAGATTTTAGCTTGGGATTTAAAAGGTATCTTATATCGATAAAATCCTTAATCTATTCAACAAGTTAAATAGGTTGTTTATGTTGATAAAAGTGGAATCACTATGAAAGGGTCATAGTCATCCACTGAACCTAAGAGTTGTTGATCACATGATATCGATCATGTGTGCCATAACATGCACATACCTATATGAATTGTATGCTAGGAGCATGACAAGCCCATAACAAACCAGATGAGTGTCATTGGATAGCCTACAAGAACATCCATAGAGTTCTCGAGGAGAACTAGGGATACATTCTTGTGTTTGGTAGAGAAAATTTGACAATGTGGTAAAGGTTACACAAACCCAAATTTCCAAACTTATAAAAGGATTTATCGAAATCCTAGGCGTACTTTTGTTATACAAGAAGCGAATAACTATAATAATGATTGAAGAGTCAATCATTATAAATTCTACAAAAAGAGACCTAGTACATTATGATGAGGATAAAGTGGTTTAAAAGGAACTAATAGTAGATCCCTTCACCTAAATACCTATCAGTTATCATGATAACGAGTGGGAGCATCTTTCAAGTTAAAGAGCCCAACACTAGATAGAGATCTAGACATGTACATAGATGAATTCATGTTATTAGGAATAACGTTGGATGGAAGGAAAAAGGCAATTAACAAGGTTGGAATAAATGAATACATGGTATATTCACTACCCAAGCCTTTATTGCATTTAATAAGATCGTTGTGAATTGTCATAGACGAAATAAGCTTTAGATTATATGATATGAAGCAATAACATTGTGTTGATTGTTCATATATGATAATCACATTTATCGTTTGAGTTTCTAAAACTCGTTTTGTGCTTTGTTATATCCAAATGGGTTGTAGAGACAATTTTGAACCCCATTAAAGTGGACTGTATTAACATATCATTGGCCCATAGTCACTTATATGAGGTGACATCTCGAAGTGACTAGATTGTGGTGCGATTGATGGCAAGTTCAAGTGTCATAGGGTCATAGGGATGACCAATCGATCACATAGACAGACTGTAAGTGATAATCTGTCGGGCAGTGACCGCTTATAGAATTCTGGCAATTCTTGTAGCCTGGTCGTGGCAAGAGCTACTAGTATTCTTTGGAGTCAATTCTTTGACTAAAGACTGTTCGCCTAAGGTGGCACAGTTTCAGAGTGACTTTGATTTATGCTCTACGATCTTCGTAACTGGGGTCAAATGGGCATCTTTTGGGTCATGATGAGCTGTGGCTATTCAAAGGGAATAGTGCGATAGGAATTGTCCACCCTTTGTCAGGGTTGTTTAAAATCTCAAGGCCAATCGAGGAGTAGTAAGCTGAAAATGCGTGAAAGTCCATAAACCTTAATTAGACTCCTCTAATTATTTACTAAATTACTTATTAATTTAGTTTATAATGATCTATGCAACATGCATGCAAATATAAAGACATTTATATAAAAGAAGAAATTTCCTCACATTGATATGGAAATTATATGGGCACAACAAGAACTCCTTCTTGTTATTCTTGAGCTATAAATATGGATGAACACAAGAAATCTCCAAACTAGAAGACCTCCTTCAAGTTGCACCAAGATTAACCCAAATAATCTACCCTTATTATTAACTAGATAATAAGATAGATATTATACTACTAATATTATGACTATATTACTACACTAGTAATACTTAGTAAATATTAGTATTTGAGAGTTTTTAGTGATAAGAAGAGTTTTAGAGAGAAGTAAACAAATTGCCCAAAATCAAGTAAGTATAAAATGAACAACAATTGTTCATTAAATAAGCCATTTGGCCGGACCATGTAGTCCACATTTGGACTATTATTTTGTTCAATTTGATCACATGCATTAGAGTGGAGTGTTGTAGAAAAGATGATGATTGTTTACTACTTGTTATGTCACTTTCAATAAGTAACTAAAGAGTAAAAACAAGAACAAAAATCATCACCTTTGAACTACAACATAACCGGCCATTTAGGCCTAGTTGGATCCATTTTGATTTTTGATATTTGTCTCACAAATACTTATTGATCATATGGTTAATTATCTTGTATAATTAAGTGTTAATTTGATCATATAACATTTATATGACTCAATTAAATAAATAATATGTACTTAACATTTTAAGTAATATTTTACCATTATATCAATATATAATGGGTCCCACAATGCTTGGTTAATTTATTTTACAACTCCTTGTAAATATAATTAACTAATTACCTCTATCTCAAAACCTCAACTAATTTAGTAATTTAACGATTAATTACTAAGTTAAATCTTATTTAATCGTATTAAAATAAGATATAAATTTATTAGTCAATTATCGCATAATTGAAAAATAAGCTTAATCGAATTTGAGTTCTTAACTCAATTTCTAACAATTAACTCTCGTACATATCGAATATATGTAATGTACTAATTAACTGTATCGTATACAAATAATTAGTTACTATTTGGATTTCATCCTTTAGGTGTGACCGAAAGGGATCAGTTGATCACCGCCGTCAAACGACAATAACGTCAAACTCTAGTTAGCCAACCGTTATTGATTTACGTTAATCAACTGACTAATCATATATATAGTCAATAATTATCCTAATTATATTCCATAATAAGATTTATTATGTGGCGCACTATTGTGGAGGACACCTACTCCAACAATCTCCCACTTGTCTGACACAAGTGTGCGTCACCGATTCTCTTGTCTCTTTATCACATCTCCCACTCAACGCAAGGTGTCTTTCAGGTCGCACTTGCGATTGACAATATCTAGAGTGGTTTTCTCGATAGGGAGAGTAACTGTCTGACCGGAAAATCTACCATAGATCTCTTTCCGAGCGTGGCCACGCATTTACAGTAACTTCTCCTCGAGTGGCCTAAAGATGTTTTTACCCAACGTGGGTGGACAATTCCTGTTGATCCATCTACTCTGTATGATGCAGATCACCATGATCCAGAAGAAGTCCATCGGCCTCCTTTTACGGCACGACCTAGAACATCAACCAAAACCAATCGGAAACTGCACCGACTCAGATAGACGGTCGCCAGTCAAAAGAATCGACTTATAGGAATAAGATAGAAGACCCTGCCACGACCAGGCATCAAATAATTGATTTAAGGGTCTCTACATGTCACCTGTCCGACAGAGTGTCATACAGTCTGTCTATGTAAACGACCAGTCATCTCCATGACCCCATGGTGCTGAACCAACCATCGATCGACTTACAATCTAGTCATTTCGAGACGTCACCTCATTGAGTGACTAGAGACAAAATACTAAGTTCGTCCTGTTCACTTGAATTGGGTTCAACCTTTCTTTCAACCAATTCGGATAAACAAAGTATTAAAATTTAGTCAAACTAAATAAAGGAGTTTTTAATGAAACTCTAACAATGAATGCGATTATCAAATATTTGGAAAAATTGATACGCTATCAATAATTTCATATCTCATAATCTCTAGCAATTCAGATATATATTTCAATCCCATTGAAATGACATGACTTTCATGTTCAGCCTGCAAAATGCATGGCTAATGGATTAGCAATACTTGCATCTTTCCCATCGTTCTGATTGCTATTTCTCTTTGTCTACGTAATCTCATAGTACATAAAACTTTCTGAGTACGTGTCTAGGTTTGAATCTAGACTTAGGACTCTTGGCCTAAAGGTAGCTCCCACTGTTTTACCAGTATCATGGGATAGGATATCAGCATATTGAAACTATTTCTAGTCCCTCCATACTGTCGAATCAAGGCTACTTTCATATGCATTCATCATCTGACGCAATGTAGGCCATTTCCGTTGTTAATAATCGCAATGGGCTAAAATGAAGGAACCACTTCCAGCGGATACATGACATTGATATTGAAAGGCAATTCTACTTGGAACCTGGTCCCATAGTTATCTTCTTTGAACTCTTAAAGATTAAATCTTCTATTAAAAACACGCCAGTCGGGATTTCAAATCATTTGACAGTTTGGAAACTGAAGTCTTGTAACCCTTACAGCAACTTATTTTAAACTCCAAACACATGGAACATATTTTTAGTCCTTCGCAAGAACTAGGATGTTCTTTAGTGGCTATCAAGTGACTCCACTTGGATTGCTTGCAAATGATTAGTCATACCAAAGCATGCGAAAAATGTCGCGAATTGGAGATTGAGTATACATTCACAGCGTAATAATTGATCCCGCAGCGGAACAAAAGGAATCAATTATGATGTGTTCAACTTCCTTGAAATAGTCAAAGATCTTATCAATATAAGAATTTTGACTCAATGCTAATATCCTTTTAGATTTATCTCCATAAATCCAGATATCTAAAAGATGTATTCTACTTCTCCAAAATCTTCCATCATCTAAAATGATCAATATGTCGCCACATATAAGACTGATGAAAACCATATTACTCCCACTAAACTTCATGTATAAACATAATTCCTCGAGATATCGAGAAATATTTTATGACATGATTGACACACTAATTCCAACTCTTTAGTGCTTACTTAAGACATACTCTTAAGCTTGCAAATTATCTTAGGATAATTAGGATCTACGAACCCACAGGTGAATATAAAATATACTACCTCTTCTAGAATCGTATTCAAGAAGGTGGTTCTTGAGATCCAGTTGACATCATACTATTATGATATGCTGTAATCGCTAAGTATATTCGAATGGATCAAAGAAATAAGGTTGGTGCAAAAGTCTTTGCCTACCAAGTTATCTTTGAAAACATTTTAATGTTCATCCATGCAAATTTCGATCTTAAAAATCAATTTACATTTGAAGAGGTCGTACTTCTTCAAGTAAAATTTACCAGGTCACATACCTGACCATCATGCATGGAGTCCATTACGAATCGTATGACTCTAAGCCATATCAAGAAGTGGGGACTAAAAACAGTCTTTTATAAGTCGCATATTAGAATTCATCACTATAAAGGAGCGATAAAATTCCACCTGACCTCCTAGGTTCCGAAGAAACAACTACTGAACAAGCAATGAGGAAAACTTTTTCCGGACCATATGCTCAGTTTGTGGCTCTTGAAACATTTTCTCCCACTCTGTCTTATCAATAAATAATCGTATTTTTATTGAAAGACAGCATCACGCGTCACAAACGCTTTGTTCTCGTGGTCAATGTGGGATTATTGAGCACTTGTTTCATTCAAATAACTTATAAATTAGGTACGTTACCTACCCATATCGTATATGGAATGAAATCTGACTGTTTTAAATGTGTTTTAATATGGTGGGAAAAGAAATAGCAGACAAACATATTAAGATCCCAAGGTTTAGTCAAATGGCTCATTTTGACTTGAGAAAGACAAAACCATATCGTATAAGGTTCTGTTTCTCTATTCAACAACACCTTATCTAATAATGTGTGTTAGAGAAGTTAACTTGTGAAACCATTTCACAATACTTTTGGTGAAAATCAAAGTCAATACGTAGATATTTATAGTTACGATTTAGTCGTAAGTCCTTGATCTAATGCTCTAGTGGTTAACTACTTCTCATTGAAGCTCTTTGAACTTTTCAAAGATTTCTCTTAGCACCTTATTAAGTAGAATCAAACATAATATCTACTTAAATCGTTGGTAAATCAAGTGAAGTAATCATTATCATCTCTGGTTGTGTTTGTTATTGGACCACACTTATTCTTGTGTAATGGGGCCAATAATTTACTAGTTCGATTTCCTTTTCAACAAAAAGGGCACGAATCATCTTGCCTTGAATACAAGATTCGCACACACCATAAGATTCAAAATCAGATGGGTTAGGGATAGTTGTTAATACTAGCCTCTTATTGTGCTACACAATCCAGAATTAAGATTAGACATAGGTCACCAATTTTGAGCCTTTTTCAATCTATATGACAAGTAATTACTAGTTTAGGTCAAGAATATAATTACCTTTGATTGGTATGGGATAACCATTGACCAAGTATAGGCATAAAAAGATACAACGTTTGTTCTATTCACAAAAGTGAAACACTTGTGTCGTACACTTAAGTGGAGACTATATTCTTTATTTAGAGGTTATGTACATAATAACGTTTATTAAAGTATACCTCTAAATCCAAAACTAGATTGATCATATTATAACTTTTATATGTCTCTATAGAAATAGAACTACAATAGTTATATTTCCCTTGTAGGTCGACATTTAATCATGGTTAGTCGTCACACGAATCATTATTATATGCATTGAATACATTGATGAAAACCATAATGGATATCTAATACCCAAAAAATTTGCATTTAGCAAAATAAATGTCGATCATATAGATATTATGGGTGAAAAATTACACCCTATTTCTAACTCTTTAGAAAACTTTGGGAAGATTCTTTTCTTGTGTCCTACACTGTAAAATAGAATCGTTAAAAGTTGGGTTCGACACCTTGCTTGGGTTTTGACTTTACTATTCAAAATAGTCTTGCCTTTATCCCTTGCCTTGTGTCAAAGTCGAGCCAACCTACTCTTGAACCTTGTCTTAACAATTTAAGAATATAAACATCTTTCTTAGTGCTCCCACTCACTTTCATGAATCTCTACTTAGACAAGTAAATTAGAATTATTGTGAAGACTATTCTTCATTTCATTCATGGTTTTACCTTCAAAAGGATAAACCTTTCATGAAGTGATTACGGTATTTGGTTGTTCACGATTTCAAATAAATCGATTAACCTAGTCATCCCAACTGATTTGGCCTCTTTTGAGGTAAGCCTCGATAAGGAGCATTATGACGACATACCAAAATACAAATATTTTCTTTGGAGCAAAAATTTGATGTACCATTGTTATAAGAAGGCGTCACAAAATATTCAAAAAACGCTTTTGACTAAGTGGACTTATTCATTTACTCTTCATAAGAGAAATTTGCAATGGTGAATATGAGGATCAAAAGATAATATTCATTTTGTCTTTAGCTACGGTGGTTTAAACGATTGATATACTACCGTATAAAATAATGGAAACCTTTTCCACGATTGAACGGATTTATAAGTTCATAGAAGAAAAATAATTGTCATTGCGCGAATAAAAATAAATATCAACGGAAAATAAACATTCATTGCTTATATATATTTTACTTGTAAAAACAATTTTTAAACAAGTCACTCATATAATGACCCCTCACGAAATTACATAAGTGATTCCAAGACCCATCTTTAGACAAAAATAGTCATCGCATGCTACCTTTATCTAAAAAATGGTAAGTCAATACTTGACTAATTCTACACTTAGAACTCTTGGTTGACGGATTTCGACTAAATCCATCTCCTAGTCCCAAGATAACGATTATCTCGTTGAGTCCAATCCAATTTTGGCTTGTGATCGCATCACCCTACTTACCCGAGGTAAAAAGGGACCCACGAGCGTGGTAGCCCTAATGAACACGGGGTTCATAGGTGTTACTAATTGGTAAGGCTAAATCTCAATTTTTTTTTTTTTTTAAAATTATGTGAGAGGTCTTGTCAATTTTGTTATTAATTCCCTCTAAGCGAACTAAGTCGGTGAATTGTGAATAACGTTGAATTGACAATCGAGAAATAAAATTGCATGTGTGACGATTTTGGCATGAGCGAAAATAAAGCAAGCAACCAAGCAACAATAAAATCCTAGTATGGCCACATAGCTAATCAAAATTAACTAGATAGTTACAAATTCGGAAACCAACTCCTTGGTCCCTTGCCTCTTCACTTGGAACACCTTCCAAAATAGCACCGTCTTGAAGGGAGCCACCGGTCTTCATAAAAATAATTACAAATGTACAAATATACAAATTCCTATTATACATTTATACTATAAAATAAAATTATTAAATTATACAAACCGACGATACGAGATCGCAATAAAATTACAACCAAAACGTTATTCCCTTACATTACGGGTAATAACGATAAAAAATAACTAGGCCATACTAGGTACAAACTTTGCATAAATTATTAAATAAATGACATTCATTCATTCAAACATAAATACAATAAATTGCTGCAAAATTCATGCCAAAATCGTCCTAAGTTCAATTCATGCTCATTGTAGCTCGATTTCTTCCGGGATTCATTGATTTTTAACCATTAAAAATCAATATCAACATTTAAATCGCATTTAAACTCAAACTAATTAACTAAACTGATTTAGAACTCAAAATTAGTCACTACTAATTTTGTCGGTCATTAGTTAGATCGATTTGATTTCATTTGCTAAATATTACGGTTTAATCATAACAATTATGAAATAAAACCAAAATAAAATATAAACATCATAAAATTTGAAAAAAAAAAATTTTTACATTCTGGAACAATTCCAGGAACTATAAAAATAAAAAACATTTGCTCAAAAAAATTTAAATTAATTTTATGAACAAATAGCTTTGTATTTAATGGTTTTATCAAATAAAAACATTAGATATAGTAAAACAGTGAAACAAATTATGAAATTTCACCAAGAGTATCAACATCAGAATTTAAAATGTACAAATAAATTTCAAGACCAGAAATGGACGTTTCAATTTTTATGAACATTACAATCTCATATTATCGACTTTTATCGTATAAAAATCAATGAACTCGCAATAATAAAGTAAAGTCACGACATTTACATACAATATGTAAGAAATCAGTGAGATCATATTTAAAATTTCATGGCCAGAATCAAATGCAATCTTTTTAGTTAACTTTTCACTCCATTAAAAAATGCCATGTTAACTCGGGTTCTTAATTAAACGCCAAAAATCAAAATAGATAGCAAAATTAATCCCTAAAATCACGAAATTTGACCACACACATTTGAGTCAGTTTAGGTATACCCTGCCAAAAAACTTTGTCAGAATCGTATTTTAATCAAATCTTGATTAATTAGTTATCTTATAACTTCAACAAAAATGTCCAAAATGAACATGCATGCTACAAGCTAGCTCTGATACCAATTGAAAGTCCATAGACCTTAATTAGACTCCTCTAATTATTTACTAAATTACTTATTAATTTAGTTTATAATGATCTATGCAACATGCATGCAAATATAAAGACATTTATATAAAAGAAGAAATTTCCTCACATTGATATGGAAATTATATGGGCACAACAAGAATTCCTTCTTGTTGTTCTTGATCTATAAATATGGATGAACACAAGAAATCTCCAAACTAGAAGACCTCCTTCAAGTTGCACCAAGATTAACCCAAATAATCTACCCTTATTATTAACTAGATAATAAGATAGATATTATTCTACTAATATTATGACTATATTACTACACTAGTAATACTTAGTAAATATTAGTATTTGAGAGTTTTTAGTGATAAGAAGAGTTTTAGAGAGAAGTAAACAAATTGCACAAAATCAAGTAAGTCTAAAATGAACAACAATTGTTCATTAAATAAGCCATTTGGCCGGACCATGTAGTCCACATTTGGACTATTATTTTGTTCAATTTGATCACATGCATTAGAGTGGAGTGTTGTAGACAAGATGATGATTGTTTACTACTTGTTATGTCACTTTCAATAAGTAACTAAAGAGTAAAAACAAGAACTAAAATCATCACCTTTGAACTACAACATAACCGGCCATTTTGGCCTAGTTGGATCCATTTTGATTTTTGATATTTGTCTCACAAATACTTATTGATCATATGGTTAATTATCTTGTATAATTAAGTGTTAATTTGATCATATAACAATTATATGACTCAATTAAATAAATAATATGTACTTAACATTTTAAGTAATATTTTACCATTATATCAATATTTAATGGGTCCCACAATGCTTAGTTAATTTATTTTACAACTCCTTGTAAATATAATTAACTAATTACCTCTATCTCAAAACCTCAACTACTTTAGTAATTTAACGATTAATTACTAAGTTAAATCTTATTTAATCGTATTAAAATAAGATATAAATTTATTAGTCAATTATCGCATAATTGAAAAATAAGCTTAATCGAATTTGAGTTCTTAACTCAATTTATAACAATTAACTCTCGTACATATCGAATATATGTAATGTACTAATTAACTGTATCGTATACAAATAATTAGTTACTATTTGGATTTTATCCTTTAGGTGTGACCGAAAGGGATCAGTTGATCACCGCCGTCAAACGACAATAACGTCAAACTGTAGTTAGCCAACCGTTATTGATTTACGTTAATCAACTGACTAATCATATATGTAGTCAATAATTATCCCAATTATATTCCATAATAAGATTTATTATGTGGCGCACTTTTGTGGAGGACACCTACTCCAACACCCTTTATAAATTTAGCAAATCACCATATAAACCAATCATCCTTCCCTTTTTATTAGCTTTTCTAAAATCCCTCTAACTAGAAAGAAACAATATAATGAGGCATTTAGGATGGAGAGAGTGTAAGTGTATAACCCTAAGGAAAAACCTGAGTTTGGTTGAATTTCTTACAAAATTAATAAATTTTAGAGAAAATGAATTTACCAACTCTGATAGCATAGCAAACCTTAGCTTTTCTGGAAGTAAAATAGTAGTTTTTTTTTACTAAATATAGAGTACATGTGAAATAGATTTATTGAAAGTCAAAGAATTTAAGTTACAAATAGTACAAAAGGTATACTCGGTTGACTGGATAATCTATAGTCAGAACTCGAGAGAAGTCTATTTGGCAGCAATCTTGCTCATGCAGGAGGAGTACTATTCTCGTGTTTTATAATCTTGAGACATTCTTTCGCATAAACATCTTTGGTGATACACGGGTTTCGCGATACTTTTCAAACTGTGATATACGGGTTACCACAGATGGAGAAACGAGGGACAAGCGTGAAAACACGCATTTGTAGAGTCGCCACCAACTTTTGTAGGAAATTGGAATTGTTCTAATACTTTATGTCTTGTCAAGACACAAAGTGATGACATAAACACTAACAGCTCGTTACCCTTAGCATTCTATGTCTAGAATGATGATGCGTGCCTAAGTTATATGTTTATTTCACCTTTTTGCACGCATTTCTATGCCATATTGAGTAGCGAAAGCTACTATTCTCCCTTGTTTCAGATGCTTTGGGTATTTTTTTGTTTCGTACAGGTTGTTGGCCTAAAAGGAGCGAAAACGAGTCGAATTCCGTCTTTGTGTTGCATTCCGGATACTAATGGAGTCATGCTCTAGAACCGTCACCTTGGGATGCGCGAGAATGAGAGAGGATGCATTGAGTTAGAGTGAAGACTGGCGTGCAGTACTGGAAATAGTCGATCGACAGCTTTATTAGTCGATCGACTGGTTTTGGTGTTTGGTCGATTGATAGCTGTTTAAGTCGATCGACTTTTTTGGAGAACTAAGCCGGCAGAATTTATCCTTTAGTCGATCGACCAGCCTAAGTAGTCGATCGACTGCTTTATGTTTTAGCCGAAAACAAATTTTGATTTTTCGGCCCATTAGTTCTAATTACGTGAGAGTTTTATTATTTAACCTTTTGTAATAGACAATAATTAGATACGAAGTATCTTTTACACTGTTCAACATTGCTACGTTTCTTGGAGCAACTTTGGATATGAGATTGGAGAATTAATCTTTCTTCCTTTCCTTTGGTATTGAAACTTGTTCTCTTCTTTCTAATTCCTTTTTCTTTATTTTTCTTCCTTTGTTATTTGTTCTTGTTGTTTCTTCTTTGCTTATTAGATTAAATTGTTAATCGTAATTCATCCTCTTTTATCATGTTTGATTCAATCCTATTTCTTATAATTAATTTCGTTAGATCTATTATGCATAGCTAATTCTTCTATGCTAGGATTTAGGGAAACTACGGTTATGCGATGATTTATTGTTAGGTTATTAGTTAAATAATAATTATTGGTTTGTTTTGTTAATCGTTGCATTATTGTTAGTAAATTGATTAAATGCATGTGACCGATATACTAGTTTGTTTAACCTTGACATAGATCGTAAGATATGGAAAAGGTACAGACTTGCAGCGAATAATAAAATGCCCTAATTAGAGCGAAAGCTAAATTAGTAATTCTATGGTGAATAGTAGACCGAAAGGAACTATCCCTTACCATTCGAACCATGTTTATGTTAACCTTTTAATTCTATCATTGACCGTCGTTGATCGTGGTAACCCGATATCTAGTTATTTTTCTTATCATATTTTTGGAACACCTACTTAGGGGTCAATTGTGTTTTGCAAAGGACTCAAAGATTCACACAAACAATCCAAGGATTTTTATGAAAATGCAACAGTATAACATATGAAAACAAGGCTATTTTTGTGGGATAAGTTTTCTGATTTTTGTCACAAATAAATAAAGGATAGGGTAGAGGATAAACATCAACTAAGACAAGCACAAGTTAGTGTGAATTCTCATGTTTAAACCCATAAGATAGAAACCCTGAACTTGGGACTGTATAGACTAGCACATACAGTTCAAGAACAGTGAGTCCTAAACTCAACCCAGTCACTAAGACTAGAACAAGTGAATGGATTAAGCTTATGCCAACAAACTAATACTAGCACAAGTTTGTTTAGGTTTGTATTAACCAAGACTTGCACAATTTAACAGATAATAGAGTAAAAACTCTAAGTTTCCATTCATTCAAATCTGAGTTATACATAGTACAAAAGGCTCTTTATATAGAGCATTACATGGAGATCTCTACCACTGAATTAAAGTTACATCGAAGGGCTTGAAATAGCCTTACAATGACAACAAAACAGATGCACAAAAGTCTCCTAATGAGACGAGCTGAAACAGGCTGCAAGTCTTTAGAAAAGTTGCTGCAAAAGTAACATTGTCCATTTCCTGAAATAGTAAAGATTGAGTCAGGCTTTTGAGGGTTGTTTGGCCCCGTTTTTCTACCACATGATGTTCACATCTTTAAGATCATTTAGGGATCAATTAGCAGAGCTGGACGTGCAATTCAAAGCACTTTGAACACATATAAATATCCTTGCTGAACACAGGAAGTAATACAGGCTTTCAGGAGCATTCCTGAAATCAGCCATGTCTTGCAGATAGCATAACTTCCAAAAAGAATCAGCTTCAAATGTTGCCCAAAGCTTTAGTTATGAACCCTTGTGTGAGTTCAGGTCAAAACTGGATGTTCATCATCTTCCTGTGCATCAACAAGAACTTTGAAAGATCATATCTCATAGCTCCAGTTGCTTAAAAACGCCCTTGATAAGTCAAATGAAAGCTAATGGTGGCTTTCACCTCAAAAATAAATCAACCTTAAATATCCAGTAAAACTTGAGTTATTTACGTTTTAGTACTGACAGTCATTTCAGAAAAACAACATTGCATTCTGCGTGACAGTCTTTGAAGCTCGATTGTGTGAAATTTACTCGATGAATCTTATTGATTCCAAAGCCATATAAAAGAGGGCATATTTAAGATTTTATCCTTATGAAGAACACAAATTGTAACCAAGTAAAACTTGAGATATGAGCCATTGAGCGCATGCCTGAATTGTTGTACTATTGAAGTATTTCAGATAGGCACTTTGTTCAGTTTTGCTCCTAAATTGCATCCTATGGTGATGACTGTTTGATTAATCTTTATCCCCTAGTTCTTGATGAAATATGGAACGGAAACACCCCTTGTCTCCTGCTTCAATTTTAATCCACTTTCTCTCTTTATTCCTCTTTCCTTCACTACTTTAGTTTAGAATCAAACGTTTAAAACCCCCAAATTTGTTACCTAGATAGACCATTAGTTAGCAAATAGAATTTCTTTAGTCTCCCTGTGGATACGATACTAACTTCCTTTACTGCATTAGCTTAGCCTGTTGGTTATCTTTGATAGGTGTGCGATTTAGCCTGTCAAATTTTGGCGCAGTTGCCGGGGAGACGGTGATAAATTATTTGTTTAATTTTTGCTTATCTTATCTCAGGGAACGTTAGTTCCTTGAGATTGTTCTCATTTCTCCCCTTTAGTGTTTGTTTATGCCCAGGTGTCCCAGCTCCGAGCTCGTACCATTTGACCCCGAACCGGAAAAGACTCTTTGTGCTAGACGGAACTTTTGGAAAGAAATACATCAAGTTGAAGACTTGAGTACGCTTGATAGTGTTTACGCGGATTTTGTAGCAGAAACACAGTCCTTTGTAGAGGATACTTATACTTCTGCTGTCACTACTGCAATCATGCCTAATATAGCCAACCACTCTGAGCCTACTCTCGCCTGTATTCCTAAGGGATTCTCCCTTCCGACAGCAAAAAATGGTACTTTTGATATTTGCCCCTCCTATGTTCATTTGGTGGAGCGAAATCAGTACGGGGGTGGGGGAAGTGAAGACCCTGGTCAGCTCATGGAAACCTTTACAGATTATTGTTCTAGTATCCCGCTTACCGCTGGGGTGACCGCTGATAAGGTGAAAGAAGTATTACTTCCTTTCTCTCTAAGGGATAATGCTCGTGAGTGGTATCGATATTTGGACAAAGAACAAGCATGAATTACTGACTGGAACACACTTGCTTTAGCCTCCTACAAGAGACTCTTCCCTCCTCAACGTACGAATGATTTAAGAGGGTAGATTACTAGCTTCAAACAACTAGCAAGTGAAGATCTGAATGAAGCTTGGACTCTTTTAAAGCATCTTGTTCGCTCTGTTCCTCACCATGGATTTCAGCAATGGTTCCTTTGCAACCAATTCTACAATGGGTTGTTTGATGATCATCGTGCTGTTCTTGATTCCGCTGCCAATGGGAGATTCCAGCAGAATATTGATGATGCTAAGGGTTGGAATATTATTGAAGAAATGGCTAGACACACAGCGGAATATGGGAATCCAAGGGGAAGTGTGCGCAAGGGTAGTGGTGAACCTAGTGCGGTTGTCGCGCAATTGGAAGCTAAGAACGCTAGATTTTATAGGTTGGAGATGAGTCAGGTTTCGGGGGGGACAACATACAGTTAATGCTATGGCGCAACAAACATCTACCTGTGAGAGATGTGGGGATGAGGGGCATTCTGCAGCTGATTGTATGACAGAGAAACAACAAGTGCTTGCTTTCCAACAATACAAACAAAGCGGTCCATTTTCCAACTTCTATAATGAAAGAAATAGGGAACACCCTAATTTCTTGTGGAAGAGTCGGAACGTTTTGAACTCCACCACAACACAACAACAACAAATGCAACAAGTATATACCCCACCATATCGCAATCAACAACAACAAGGTGGCTTCTTTCAACAAAAGGCACCATCTTTTCCTCCTACAACTCAACAACCACATATTTTACCAACTGAATAAAACTGCAGAACTTAAATCCATGTTTCAGTCATTCATGGTACAATACCAAAAGAACGAGCAAGCTAAAGATGCTTCAATCAAGATGCTTGAGATAAAAATGGCAAAAATAAAGTCTAAGAAAGCTACTAGGAAGTCGGGTACGTTGCCGTCTCAGCCAGATATGCAACATGTCATGGCTAATGCGATACACTCTGAAGCGGTCTTTCATATGTTGGACCAAAGCTGCCCCAAGTGACTGAAAAAGTCACTACCGAAGAGTTAGAAGCTAATCCGGAGGACGTAGCAGCAGACGAGTCTGCTGTATCCCTGTTAAATAGTCGATCGACAACACCACATAGTCGATCGACTAAAATTTTTGAAGCCGGGGTTGAGTTGGGTGAAAATAGTCGATCGACTGATGAAGCTGGTCGATCGATTGATACAGCAGGTCGATTGACAGGTGTTAATAGTCGATTGACTATTTTTCCTGTTGACGACGTTGGTTCGTTACCTGTTTCTGATGGGGCGTCTTCTACTGCTAATAAGACATCCAAGTATGCCCAAAAGAAGAATAAAGCTCCTGATCCGCAAGTTGTTATCAAAGTTCCATTTCCGGGACGATTAAAGAACACAAAAATCGAGCAGAAATTCGGTAAATTCATGGAGGTCGTCAAAAATATCAAGGTAACTGTACCATTTACTGAGTTAATTACCCAAGTCCCTTCTTACGCTAAATTTATTAAAGATATTTTGACTCGTAAGAGAAGTTTCAATGACATGGAGACCATTTGTTTTACAGAAGAATGTAGTGCACTCCTACAAAGCAAGTCTCCACCCAAACTAAAGGACCCGGGTAGGTTTTCAATTCCTTGCACTATAGGCACCCATCTGATCGATAAAGCTTTGTGTGATTTGGGTGAAAGTGTTAGTGTTATGCCCTATTCATTTTGTGATAAATTGAACATGAGAGACCTCAAAGTTACCAACGTAACTTTACAAATGGCAGACCGAACAATTAAACGACCCCTAGGTGTTTTAGAGGATGTTCCTGTTAAGATAGGTAAATTCTTTATACCTGTAGAGTTTATTGTGTTGGATATGGCTGAAGATACTCAGATTCCCATAATTTTGGGTAGGCCATTTTTACATACAATAGGAGCTATTATTGATGTCAAGCATGGACGCCTGACTCTTGAGGTGGGGGGTGATAAAGTGACCTTTAATCCGGCAAATAGTCTTGCCAAACCTATGATAAAGGACACGTTTTATGCTATTGATATAATTGATCACTCTGTGTTTGTTGTTTGGTCGGGTCCCCTGATTAGGGGCCCGTTACAGGCTTTGATAGTAATGGAAGCATGTGCAGATAACCCGGAGAACAATGACGCTGTGTTGGGTATGCTAGAAGCCGCTTTGGAAGGTCGTGACCTCACAAATGCTGAAGGAGAAACGGTAAAAAGGCTGGTAGATACTTCTTATGCTGTATAGGTAAAAACACCTGAACTTAAACCTCTCCCCTCTCATCTTAAGTATATGTTTTTAGATGTGTCTAAGAAATACCCAGTCATTGTTAGTGCTAAGCCTGCTAATAACCAACTAACTGCTATGTTGGATATCCTAAAAAAGAACAGGAAAGCCTTGGTTTACAGTTTGGATGACCTGAAAGGAATTAGTCCAGACATTTGTATGCACATGATTGAGTTAGAGGAAGGCCATAAGCCCTGCAGACAAGGTTAGCGTAAGTTGAATCCGAAAATGCAGGATGTTGTGATGGCAGAGGTAAAGAAATTGCTAGATGCATGTATTATTTATTCTGTTGGTCATTCTAAATGGGTGAGTCCAGTTTAGGTAGTCACGAAGAAAGGAGGGACTACAGTGGTAAAAAATGATAAGAATGAATTAATACCAACTAGAGTTATCACTGGATGGCTAATGTACATTAATTATAGACAATTAAACATCGCCACAAAAAAAGATCATTTCCCCCTTCCTTTAATTGATCAAATGTTAGAAAGGTTAGCTTCCTATAAATTTTTCTGCTATTTAGATGATACTCAGGGTTCTTTCAGATCCCTATCCACCCAGATGATCATAAAAAACGACTTTTACTTGCCCACATGATGTTTTTGCTTATCGCAGAATGCCATATGGATTGTGTTATGCCCCAACTACCTTTTAAAGGTGCATTATGGGGATATTTTCTGAGTAAATCGAGTCGATAATGGAAGTGTTTATGGACGATTTCAGCGTTTATGGAAGTGATTTTAATACGTGTTTGACTAACCTTGATAAAGTTTTGCAGAAGTGTATCGAGGTTAACTTAGTTCTAAACTGGGAAAGGTGCCATTTCATGGTCAACGAGGGAGTTGTCTTAGGGCACTTAGTTTCTGACAAAGGCATCCAAGCCGATAAGGAAAAGTTGCAAGTGGTTGAGCAATTACCACCTCTCGTAAATGTTAAGGGAGTTAGAAGTTTTCTTGGCCATGTCGGCTTTATCGCCGGTTCATTAAAGACTTCTCAAAAATTGCTAAACCACTTACACATTTATTGCTCAAGGATGCCCCATTCAATTTTATTGATGAATGTCTTTCTACTTTTGACAGGTTGAAGAGAGCCTTGATTACAACACCAATTATTCAGGCTCCAGATTGGGAACTTCTATTTGAAATCATGTATGATGCTAGCGATTTTGCAGTTGGTGCGGTACTAGGTCAAAGGAAAGACGAGGCTTTGAGTAAAATTTACTATGCGAGCCGGACTTTAGATGAGGCTCAAGTGAAATATGCCACCACAGAAAAAGAACTGTTAGCTGTGGTATATGCGCTAGAGAAGTTTCGATCCTACTTGTTAGAATCGAAAGTTATTATTTATACTGATCATGCAGCACTGAAGTAACTTCTTGCTAAGAAGGAGGCAAGCCAAGACTATTGCGGTGGATACTCCTACTCCAGGAGTTTGATTTGGAGATTCGAGATAAGAAGGGAGCTGAGAATTTGGTTGCCGATCACTTGTCCCACATACCATCGCAGGAAGAGGGAGATTCTTTACCTATTAATGATTCTTTTCCTGATGATATTCTGATTGCTATTACTACTAATGAAAATCCGTGGTATGATGATTATGCTAATTTCATTGTAGGTAATTTATTACCTCCTGACCTGTCTTTTCAGCAAAGGAAGCGTTTCCTTCACGACGTGAGACAATACTTTTGGGACGATCCTTATTTATTTAAGGAATGCGCAGACGGTCTTTATCGACAGTGTATACCGCAGTGGGAGACCTAGGCAATCCTAGAAGCATGCCATTCTTCATCTTATGGTGTTCATCACAGTCCATCCCGAACCGTGGCTAAGGTACTTCAATCTGGTTTTTATTGGCCTTCTATTTTTAAAGATGCTAAGGATTTTGTGGTAGCTTGTGATGCATGTTAGCAGACAGGAAATATATCTAAGCGACATGAGATGCCTCAAGTAGGATTACTAGAGGTCGAGGCTTGTGATGTCTGGGGCATTGACTACCAAGGCCCATTCCCGTATAGCAAAGGTAATAGATATATATTAGTTGTTGTTGATTATGTATCCAAGTGGGTAAAGGCCGTTTCTTCGGTCCATTTTGAAGCAAAGACTGTCATCCAACTGTTTAAAAAGGTAATCTTCCCTCGCTTTGGTGTCCCTCGGGTTGTTATTAGTGATGGAGGTATGCATTTTAAAGAAAAACAACTTTGTACTTTATTGTCTAAATATGGTGTTGCACACTGTCGTGGTTTGGGGTACCACTCTCAAACTAGTGGTCAAGTAGAGGTTTCCAATCGGGAAATCAAAGACTTTTAGTAAAAGTTGTCTCTAAATCTTGAAAAGATTGGAGTATGAAACTGGATGACACCTTATGGGCCTATAGAACTGCATTTAAGACACCAATTGGCACTTCGCCATATCGATTGGTCTATGTTAAGTCTTGTCATTTGCCTGTAGAATTAGAGCATAAGGCTTGGTGGACTATTCATGAATTAAATTTTGACAATAACCTTTGTGGTGAGAAATGTTTGATGCAGATAGATGAGTTGGAAGAGTTCCAGATGAATGCCTATGAACGCTCCAGAATCTACAAAGAGAAGATAAGACGGTGGCATGACAGGAGACTTATACCGCGAGAGTTCAAATTTGACGAGAAAGTATTGCTATTTAATTCCCGACTCTTCTATTTTTCTGGTAAACTGAAATCCAGGTGGTCTAAGCCCTATACGTTAATTTCTGTATCTAAGTTTGGGTCAGCCGAGTTAGAAAACTCTGAAGGCAAGCGGTTTAAGGTAAATAGTCACCAAGTAAAACCACGGATTCTATTGGAATGATCGAAGTGTTATACTTCGACCCTATTGATGAGCATGCCAATAGAGGTAACAAGGTCGAGCGGGACGTCATAAACCAACGCTTACCGGGAGGTAACCCGCGCTGTAATAAGCTTGTAAGTTTGAATTATTTGCTACTAGCTTAGTTTAGTTTAGCTTTGTGTGTTGAATTACTTTTAGTTATTAATTTATCTTATTAGTGCTTGTTATTAATTTCGTTTGAGTATTAAGTGAGAATGAAGGACTGACATGTCGCTGAAAAGGTGTTTTTATAGGAGATCGTGTCACACAAGTTTGCAAAACGAAAGGAAGAGTGAGCATATTGAAGACCAACGCAGCGTGTTTCAACAGAAAAGTCGATCGACATACATTTTGAGTCGATCGACTAAATGTGAAAAAAAAAATCCGAACTTTTCCACATTTAGTCGATCGACCACCTATTCATGTCAATCGAGTAAATGTGCCAAAACCCAAAGTTTTCCACGTTTAGTTTGATCGACCAAAAGTTTCAGTCGATAGACTAAATGTGAAAAAATCCAAAGTTTTCCAAGTTTAGTCGATCGACCAAACGTTTCAGTCGATCGACCAAACTCACTTATTTTTGAAAAAAAAAAAGAGATTGCGTGCTCTATTAAGACACATCTTCCTTCTTCTCCTTCTTCTATTTCAACAAAAGACTTCACATCCTCTTCTTCATCTCAAATCTCCTTCATCATCTACCTATTCCTAACTCACACTAGTAAAATTCATTGCTTTAATTCCTATCAATTATTCACTACTACTTCCCAATAATCCTAATGGAAGAAATTAGGGTTTGAGTTTTCAATTGATTTGGGATTTCTTAAAAATTGCATTTACTAACAATTTAACTTTGCTTGTGATAGGTAAACTATGGAAGAAGGCAAGAGACGAAGGATGACCACCGGCCAAACTTCCCGGCGCCAGGCAGCAGGTCCGACGCCGGAAGCCGACACGAGTGCTTCAGGCAGCGACAGAGCTCCGGTCGACCCGAACACCGCAATGGTACCACATGAACCTTTAGATACTCTACCCGACTATCCGGAGGTAATCTTTGAGTCCCTTACTCAAAAGAGAATGTTTGAAACACTTTCGCACCATTCTATTGTTTCCTCGCGTTTTCTCGATCACGACACACTAGTGGCTTTAGGTCTCTACGATAGTGTTATTGGAATTTTGAATGGTATGGGGATGTCGGGTTTAATTAAAATGAAGGAATATACTTATCAATCCCCTACACTCGAATTTTTCAGCAGCTTCATTTTCGCTTTCGTTGATTTTAAGGCTAATGCGAATGCCGCTTGCATCCATTTTCACCTTTTTAATCAGCAGTTTACCTTCTCCATGACCGAGTTTGGTGCTCTGCTTGGTCTTCATGGAGAGGGGAATTTTGATCCCCCTAGAAAATTGGTTAAGCCACTGTGGGTTGCGCTTACTGACCACCATAATGGTAGGAAGCGGGGTTTATTTCTGCATCATCCGACTATACGTTATTGGCTTCGTTTGGTTGCAAGCACAATTTTTGGACGGAGAGAAGCTAATAACGTAAACTCGTATGAACTTCATTTCTTAGCTGGCTATCTGAATATCGATAGTGGTCGCCCATTTCTGCTTAATATAGCATATCTCGTCGGTCAGCACTTTGTTAATGTTACAAATGGGATTTTGACCTCTATCCAATGTGTGTGTGTGTGTGTGTGTGGGGGGGGGGGGGGGGGGGGTCACTCATATAGGTAAGCAGTTGTTTGCAGATTTTCCCAGGAGTATGTTACGCGTTGGTCATGAGGACCAATTTTTAGATAACGCTTGTGTGCTCGATAGATTTTTCCCAGTCACATAAGTTGGCTTTTAGATGACGAGACGTGGAAGATCTCCATGGTCACCTCAGTGAATTTTCCTTGCGACTCTTTACCCCTATTGACCCCTCTTCCTTTTGTCGCAAAAAAGGCGTCTCGACCACCTGTCCCCTCGTACCTTTTAACTTATACTCTGCCTAGGAGGGCCGCTGGTCGTGGTCAGGAACGAGAGATGGGGCAGCCATCTACACCCGCTCCTACTGAACCTCCACCGGGTTTCCGACCCAATTTATACATCCACTCTATTTTGTGCCCCCTACGGTCATGGACCAAGGGGCACCTGACCGTGTGCTACTTGAGGTAGCAGGATAGCGCAGATGCAGATGAGTCAGGCCTTCGTTGGTTTCCTTATCTATGAGTCTTACATCCGTAGTGGCTGAGTACTACATGATAGGACCCACCCTTCTTACTACCACTATCTGCTGGTTGGTTATCTCGCAGCAGCAGCCACGGAGGCGGGTGGCAGTGACGAGGATGATCAGGCTGAGTCAGAGGAGGAGGAGGAGAGTGATGGTGATGATCATTATTTATACACATATTTTATGTTTCCCTTAGTTGCATTTAACTCGATTTACCGTCTTTCCTTGCTTGTTTCTATGCTATTTTAGCTAGAATATAGATTCTGCTGTTTCTGTTATGTTTTAATGCAGATTGGATGCATTTGGAGCTTTTTGAGTAGATATGAAGCATGGCGGAGTCAGATCGTAGAAGGTTAGGCACGGGAATCGAGAACGAAAGAGAAGAAATGAAGAAAACCAAAGAAACGAGCCAAAATGAAGGATGCTCGATCAAGCAGTCCTACCTTGCTCGACCGAGTCGTACTGTTGTCTTGCTCGATCGAGCAGAAGTCCCTTGATCGATCGAGCAACCTAGTTTTTGTTGGAGTAAGTGTCCTCCATAATAGTGCATTTATATAATAAATCTCATTTGGAATATACGTGGCATGATTAGTATATTTTGATACTCCACGTCAGTTGATTAACGTAAATCGGTAACGCTCGGCTGACTAGAGTTTGACGTTATTGTCATATGACGGCGGTGATCAACTGATCTCTTTAGGTCACACCTATAGGATGAGACCCAAATAGAATACTAATTATTTGTATATGATACAGTTTAATTAGGGCATTACATATATTTGATATGTACGTTTAGTTACGATAGTTATTTATTGGAAATTGAGTTAGAAACTCATTCCACTTAAGTTTATTAGTCAATTATACGATAACTGACTGAATAAATTTTACGTCTTATTTAATACGATTAAATAAGATTTTATTTAGTGATTAATCGTTAATTCATTAAATTAGTTGAGGTTATGCATATATTTTGAGGTAGAGGTAATTGGTTAATTATGTTTACAATGAGTTGTAAAATAAATTAACTGGACATTGTGGGACCCATTATATATTGATATAATGTACAAATAGCACTTAAAAGTTGAGTGTATATTATTTATTAATTTGAGTCATATAATTGTTATATGATCAAATTAACACTTAATTATACAAGATAATTAAACATATGATTATAAGTATTTGTAGGACAAATATCAAAAATCAAAATAGACCACATTTCACTAAGTGGAGGCCGGATATAGTGCTAGTGGAGATCAATGATGATTGTTCTCATCTAATCCTACACTCCACCTTATATTATGATATGTATGACACATGATCATTATCATTATATAATCCCATACACTACCATTATGCATGTGAATAAAATAAGAAGAAAATCACCCATTTTGGGGACTTGTGGGTGCCGACCATAGTGCCATATAATGGGCACTTGTTGTTCATTTTTAAACACTTGATTTTCATGCTTATTTCATACTTCTCTTTCTAACTCAACAACTCTCTAAAACTCACATGCAAACTAATATTCATACCATATTACTAGTGTAGTAATACAATAATATTAGTAGTATTTATCTTACTTATTATCTAGTTAATAATAAGCTAAGATTATTTGGGTTTAATCTTGGGTGCAACAAGAAGGAGACCTTCTACTTTGGAGGTTGTTTTGTGGAGGATCATCCACTAATTACATGCTCAAGAACAATAAGAAGGAGTTCTTATTGTGCTCTTATTAACTGAAAAATCCCAATGTGAGGATGTTTTCGTCTTATATTTTCTTTTATGCTTTTATATTTGCATGCATGATAACTAGATCCTAAATCATTAAGTTAATGTAATTTAATGAACTAATTAGAGTAGTCTAGTTAGAGGTCTAGGACTTTCATGTTGTATCAGAGCTCAATTGTTACATGCATGTTGATTTTAAGCATTAAAATCGAGTTATACGATAGCTTGGGTAAAATTGAAAATTTGTGTTAAAAATTGGTTTGCACGAAATTTTTGATTTGCATGCATAGCTACTGACCTCAAAATGGTTGTGGTCAAATTTGGTGATTTTAGGGATTAATTTGTAATTTATTTTGATTTATGGCCTTTAAATCATGTTAATATGCATATTTTATGTTAAAAGTTAATTAAAAATAGTTTCATGTTGATTCTATCCATGAAATTTTATGATCTCACATGAATGTTCTACATACTGTATGTAAAATTTCGTGACTTTTAATTAAGTTTTGCATGATTATTGATTTTTATGAGATAAAAGTCAATAAAGTGAGATTATTATGTTCATAAAATTGAAACGTCGTTTTCTGGTCTTGAAATTTTTTTGTACATTTTATAATCTGATTTATATCATCTTGGGGAAATTTTGTAATTTGTTTCACTATTGTACTATATTTAATGGTTTTTATTTGATAAAACCGTTGGATACATAGTTATTTGTTCATAAAATTAATTCAATTTTTTTGGGCAAATGTTTCTAGTTTTTAGAGTTCCTGGAAATTTTCCAGAATGTACAAAATTTTTGGTTTCAAGTTTTTATGATTTTTATTTTTTATTTTGGGTTTATTTCATAAATGTTATGATTAAACCTCTATATTTAGCAAATACGATCAATTCAAACTAATTAAATTTAAACAAAATTATAGGGGACTAATTTTGAGTTCTTAATCAGTTTAGATAATTATTTTGAGCTTAAATGCGATTTAAGTGTTGATTAGTGATTTTTAATGGTTAAAAATCGATAAAATCCATAAAACCGAGCTAGAATGAGCATGATAAGTATTAAGGGCGATTTTGGTATGATTTTTTTTACAGAATTTTATTTATGTTGTTATTTTTAAATGAATGAATGTCGTTTATTTAATTTTTAATGCAAGTTGTACCTAGTATGGCCTAGATTATTTTAATCGGTATTACCCGTAATGTAAGGGAATATCGATTCGGTTGTAATTTTATTTGCGATCTCGTATCGCTGTTTGTAATAATTTCATTTCATTTCTAGATCAAATGTATAATAGGAATTTTATTTGTATCTTTTTGTAATTAATTATTGTGAAGACGGAGATTCCCGAAGTCGGTGTTCCAAAAGACGGTGCCTTTTTGGAGCATGTACCGTGAAGAGGCAAGGGTCAAGGAGTTGGCTTCCGATTTTGTAATCGTCTAGTTAATTGGATTAGCTAGGTGGACATACTAGGATTTATTATTTGCTTGCTTTATATTTTTCCGCTCATGCCAAAATCGCCAACATGCATTTTTATTTCTCGATTGTCAATTCAAAGTTATTCAAAATTCACCGACTTAGTTCGCTTATAGGGAATTAATAACTAAATTTACAAGACCTCTCACATGACTTAAAAAATTGAGATTAGCCTTACCAATTAGTAACACCTATGAATCCCGTGTTCATTAGGGCTACCACGCTCGTGGGTCCCTTTTTACCTCGGGTAAGTAGGGTGATACGATCACAAGCTAAATTTGGATTGGACTCAACGAGATAAGCATTATCTTGTGACTAGGAGATGGATTTAGTTGAAATCCGTCAACCAAGAGTTCTAAAGGTAGAATTAGTCAAGTATTGACTTAACAATTTTAGATAAAGGTAGCATACGATGACTATTTTTGTCTAAAGATGGGTCTTGGAATCACTTATATAATTTCGTGAGGGGTCATTATATGAGTGACTTGTTTAAATTGTTTTACAAGTAAATTATATATAAGCAATGAATGTTTATTTTCCGTTCATATTTATTCGCGCAATGACAATTATTTTTCCTTTTAAGAACTTGTAAATCCGTTCAATCGTGGAAAGGAGTTTCCATTATTTTATACGGTAGCAGTTTGATTGCGATCTCCGTTTAAACCACCGTAGCTAAAGACAAAATGATTTTTTCTTTTGATCTTCACATTAACCATTGCAAATGTCTCTTATGAAGAGTATATGAATATGTCACACTTAGTAAAAAATGTTTTGATTTTGTTTTAGTGACGTCTCCTTATTACAATGGTGCATCAATCTTTTTGCTCCAACGAAAATATTTGTAATTTTTGGTATGTCGTCATAATGCTCCTTATCGAGGTTATCTCAAAAGAGGCCAAATCAGTTGGGACGACTAGGTTTATTGATAAGTGAATATTTGTATGGTTTTAACCCCCAGTTTAGCTCGGTTTTGTATGTCATTTGTGCTTTGTTAAGCCATTTTATGAGCTAATATCGTCTCCTAGGCGAATTCCTGTGTTCTAACTTGTTTTGTAGGGAAAATGACGTTTCTACGCCTTTTTTCTATATTCCCGAGCATTTGCCTAGAACCCGACGATTCGAAGAAGCAAGCTTGAACATGTGTAAGGCATTTCAAGAAGGTTCACTAACTTAAAAGAGACAAGAAGTAAAGACGGTTTCGTAGTTGTCGGAAGATCAATCAATTAGACGGAAGAATTCATCGCTTTACATCATACCCTATCAACAAACCCGATTGTAGAGTCAAGGGGGATGTTGGAAGTCAAGTCAAAGCAAAGGAAGATGAAGCGTTAGTCAAGAGCTTCCAGAAGACCACTTACCCGATCGGGTAAGTGTGTACCCGATCGGGGATGTGTGCTGATCCGAGCATTGCGGCTCCTTCTTCCTTATTTTGTCCTATGTGTTTAATGCCCGACCTCTTCTCCACGAAACCCTAATACTATAAATAGATGCTCAAGCCCCTCACATCATATCATCTATCTCTCACACAATCTAATCTTATATCTCATACAATCTTCTTACTAGTTTTCTTTTTAGTTTTAGTCTTTCTAGTTTAGATTATCTTCTTCTTTTGTCTTTTGTTCTTAGTTTATTTCTGTCCATTTCATATCAAAACATTAGTTTAGTTCAATAAGAATTTCAATCTTTGTAGTCTACTTTGTTGGGTACAAGAGTTGTAATTCAAGGTACGGTATTTCTATGCGAGGGATTTCTATTATCGTTATCGCTTTCATTGTTGATCGTCACCTAGGTATTCCTAATGTATCCTTTGTTTATTGTTCTTTATTGCTTTCCATTCGATTTTTATTTTCTATTCATATCACTTAGATTCGTTTTTATGTTGTTATAATCGCAGTTTCATTTCCTAGATTGTCAATTAGCGTCGTTATTATCGCCTCATAGAGAGTCTAAATTATTGTTAAAATCAACTAAATATGCCTATCTTAACTTTCATTGTTAATATCATTTTAGACATAAACATAATCATGAGTGAGTAGTCACCTTTCTAGGGTGTAGGGTAACCATGTTAGATTGATTAAAAGATGATAATTGGATAAAAGAAATTGTGCCTTTAAAACATTGTGTCTATGCATGTTTGGACTTTAACGATAGTTGACGATTCTTGATCACAATCATTGACTAGTATGGAATTCTTTTCCAAGGTAGATATACAGGAATTGAATAGACAAAGTATGACATAGTGGATTAAGACCTAGTAAATCGCACAAAAAGCCTGCTAGACCATCTGATCTATGATTGTAATGAACACACCATTCTTACGAACGCTCAATGAATTACTTGCATATCCTAAATCCAATTTCATCAATATGTCAATCTACATGTGTGAACCTATTTCCCTAGATGCTTCTCATTATTGTTAATTCATAATTTGCTTTATTACTTTCATCTTTAATTACTTTTATTTTATTTTCATTTATGCCTCTCGTTAGTTTAGACATCACAAATCCAAAACCCAGAAAATTATTAGATAAAACTCAATTGTGAGACGATTCACAATCCATAGTAAATACCATCTCCCTGAGGATCGACCCCTACTTCCCTAATTACATTAATTTGTTATTAGCCTAGTCTGGGTAATTTATCTTTGCATCGGGCTTTTATCGATTTATTTAAAATGGTAAATAACCAAATACCGGAGTCACTTCATGAAAGGTTTATCCTTTGGAAGGTAAAACCATGAATAAAATGAAGAAAAATCTTTATTATATTTCTAATCTATTGGTCTAAATAGAGATTCATGAAAGTGAGTGGGAGCTCTAGGAAAGATGTTTTATTCTTGATTGTTAAGAATATGACGAGGTTCAAGAGTAGGTTGGCACGATGTTGGCACAAGGCAAGGGAAAAAGGCAAGGCTATTTTGAATAGTAAAGTCAAAACCCAAGCAAGGTGTCGAACCCAACTTTTGATGATTCTATTTTACAGTGTAAGACACTGGAAAAGAATTTGCCCCAAGTTTTCTGAAAAGAGTTAGAAATTAGGTGTACAATTATCACCCATAATATCTATATGATCGACATTTATTTTGCTAAAATGCAAGGTTTGGGTATTAGATACCCATTATGGTTTTCATCAATGTATTCAATGCATATAATAAATTGTGCGACGACTAACCATGATTAAATGTCGACGTACAAGGGAAATATAACTATTATAATTTTATTTCTATAGAGACATATAAAAGTTATAATGTGATCAATCTAGTTTTGGATTTAGAGGTATACTTTAATAAACGTTATTATGTACATGACCTCTAAATAACGAATATAGTATCCACTTTAGTGTACGACACAAGTGTTTCACTTTTGTGAATGGAACAAGCGTTGTATCTTTTTATGCCTATACTTGGTCAATGTTTATCCCATACCAATCAAAGGTAATTATATTCTTGACCTAAACTAGAAATTACTTGTCATATAGATTGTAAAAGGCTCAAAATTGGTGACCCATATCTAATCTTGATTTTGGACTGTGTAGCACATTAAAAGGCTAGTATTAACTAGTATCCCTAAAACATTTGATTTTGAATCTTATGGTGTGTGTGAATCTTGTATTCAAGGCAAGATGGTTCGTGCCCTTTTTTATTGAAAAGGAAATCAAACTATTGAGTTATTGGTCATATTACATAAGAATATGTGTGGTCCAATAACATACACAACCAGAGATGGTAATGACTACTTCACTTTATTTACCAACGACTTAAGTAGATATTGTGTTTGATTCTACTTAATGAGGTGCTAAGAGAAATCTTTGAAAAGTTCAAAGAGCTTCAATGTGAAGTAGTTGACCACCAAGAATATTAGATAGTGGACTTACGACCAAATTGTAACAAGAAATATCTAAGTATTGACTTTGATTTTCACCAAAAGTATTTCACTAGTTAACTTCTCTAACACACATTATGAGATAAGGGTGTTGTCTTTGTCAAGTTAATCTGAGCCACTTGACTAACTTTGGGATCTTATTATTTTTGTCTACTATTTCTTATCCCACCATTGTAACACCCGGAAATGTACCCTATTTTTCTAGTAAAAATATTTTACGGTTACTTTCAGTGAATTATAGTTTTAATCGTAAATTTAATTTTTCCGAGTCGAATTTAGAATTTCCGAGTTCGTATTTGGAATTTCCGCGAGATTCCATGAGAATCCTGTCTTAAGGCGAGTTTGACTTTCCTTGACTTTTTCCTTTATATTCCACTCACTCCCTTAACCTATTTTTCACACAAACACAAATCAAATTACTTCTTCCTTAAGAAACCCTTGCCTCCATAATAGTTTCGATCTTTGAATCATCCTAGCTCATTCGTTACTTGCTAGAATTCACGTAAGTTCGTCTCATTCTTCTTCCCTTACCTTCCTCTATCCGTATTCATATTAAAAGTACCGTCTTTTTCGCTTTTCAAACTTTCCGTCTTTCTCAAGATGAACTTTATTAATCTTTTATGATCTATTTGTAGGTGGTGACCTCCAAGATCCCGACAAAGACTATTTTCTAATTGAAGAGGAGCTTGACGAGTAGTGAAGACGCATAAAGGTAACGGTGAAGGGTTACTCGATATCATTTACGTGTTTTATGTGATTTCTAGGATACAAACCGTATTTAGATAATGGTTAGTAAACTTATGACTTGTATTATTGTTGATGGATGTTGTTTGTTGGTTATTCATATGTGAATTGATGAATTAGAATGATAATCGATAATTGATGAATGTTGATCATGGTTGAAACAAGGCATTCTCGAGTACATTGGACCCCAGCCGGTCGACCGGCAGCCGGTCCGACCACCGGCTGGGGCACCTGCTGTATATTTTGGCATTTTTACGTGATTTTGGAAAATGAAGTTGGGCTCAGCCGGTCGACCGGCAGCCGGTCAGACCACCGGCTGAGACACCCCCTTTCTTCCTTGTTTTTCAAATGACCCTTTGGTCCCAGCCGGTTGACCGGCAGCCGGCCGACCTGACCGGCTGGGACACACTGACAATTCAAGTTGATTTTCACATGAGTATTGGCCTGAGCCGGTGGACCGGCAGCCGGTCAGCCTGACCGGCTGGCACTTGCTGGATGTTGTTGGTGATCTTTGTTTACGGTTTTCATTTATAAAAATTCTAATCGTTCGCTTATCGTATAATTTTACGTAGCTACTTATAAAATTATTGTTTTGGATATATGATATTTCATTCGCTTGTATCACATGTTTTTTGACGGTTTTTGGTATGTTTCCACTTTGAGTCGGTTTTTACAAATGATACGGTTTGAGCACTATTTTGTCTTGTGCTTTGTACTCTCATTCCCTTGGCTACCTTCCCGTTCGAAAGGCTGGAATGTCGGAACGGAGAGGTATCCTACTGCTAAATTGCATGTGTAGTGGGCATACGACGACGTTGTTGGGAGTTGAACGCTATGCGTTGATCGACCCGGCCGTCAAATGTTGTGTACTTGCGAGGTGATGTTATTTGCATGTAGCGTACCGCTTGTTATGTGGCTCGAGCTCTTTTCCGCCTCTTTCGTGAATTATCGACCGGATTTGGGGTACTCGGCGTCTATGATTGACCGAGTGTTGGATGCGAAACGTTTATCGCATGTCGAATCGGAACACGATTTATTCCTAGAGTCTGGCAAGGTTTAGACTAGGACCATGTATTTATATCGTTGTCCTACCGGAGGAAATTAGTCTACATATACGAAATGTGATCGTGTATGCGTTCAGGGAAATGTTTATCTCGTGGATGCCTGTTAATCATACTTGCCATGTACACGATGCTAGTGCGTTTCATTTACCGTGAGAGATGTCGTCTTTATGTTGTCGTACTTGAATGCGTGATTTCATGATTTATTATTCATGATCATTGAATGACTTGGCATGGTTTGTTTGTCGAGTCTCAATCTTATCAAACTTATACCGCTAACGGTGAGATGCAAGCCCTAGTGAGCGTATTCGGTTGCCTAAGAGTGTCTTTTCCGAGTCTTTGAATATCATGATGGATTCGGACTTGTATTCATATGCTCTTATCATTATTATTGAATTGCCTATTTATTCTTATCGTATCTCACATGTATATTCATATATGCATGATTTTACTTTTGTATTTCCTTCTATGTACGTTTAATGTGATATGGCTGGGAGAACCCGGAGTTAGTCCCCACTGACTGTGGCGTTCATGTTTTTCATGGATGAACAGGTTGCTTTATTTGGATGGCTTTTTGCTTTGACTATTTTGGGTTCGGGTGTGAGCTAGCGGGCGTTGTCCCTGGAAGTTTCACCTCTAGACGATTTTAGCTAGTTTTGCTAAACACTTGTTATTTGCTAACATTTTGAGAGACCCCGTCTCTTTGTTGTATTTCGTACTTAGTTTGTAATATTTTGACACTCCTCGTTTTATCTATCTTGCATGTATAAAAGTTTTTAAATTACCGTATTTCCGCATATTATTTCACATGCTTGTATGTTTTATATTTCCGCATTCGCGAGGGTTGTCAGAGTTGGTATCAGAGCTTTTTATTGCTCCTGACGCACACACGTGGACCCTAACTTAAACTACTTGACCTTTAAATAATAAATGAGAGATTGGGTAGAAGTTAAGGACTTTACTTGGTAGTCTATTTGTTTATGCTAATTGATAGGAGTAACTTAATTTGTTTTTGTTTCTTATGAAGATGGGTAGACCGCAACTAGTTGAGAATGTTATGTTGGAAGCTCTCACTCAAGTGCTGAAAAATCAGCAAGATGCAGCTTTAGCTCATGCCAACCGAATTCCCCCTCGAAGGGAAGATAACCATCAAGGTGGCTATGCATGGGTAGCTGGACAGATAGCTAGAAGTAAGATCGTACCGTATGGTGGAGAACCGGACCCTACGGAGTTATCCGATTGGTTCCGTGAGATGGAGAAGCAGTTCGATCTATACCAAGTCCGAGAAGAGGATAAGGTGAGGATCGCAAAGCACTTTCTGGTGAGGGAAGTCGACAACTGGTGGGCTATCACAAGTGCCACCGCAACTCTTGAAGAGGACTTTAACTGGGCTTGCTTTAAAGCTCTTGTGGAGGGTAGATTTTATCCTAAAGAGCTTAAACAACAAAGGCTCAAGGAGTTCATTGATTTTAAACAAGGCAACCTATCAGCTCAAGAGTTTACTACGGAGTTTAATAAGCTTGCGCACTTTGCGCCGAGGCTTATCCGAGATGATGAAGACCGCGCATTCTATTATCGTAACATGTTGAGTGCCGTTCTGCAAAGTAAAGTGAGAAGGAATACCAATTCCTTTGGAGATCTTTATGATGATGCCTTGTGGGCCGAGAATTCAATGAAGGCTATTAGAGATGAAGCTTTAATGAATAATCCCTCTCCTTCTTATGCTCCTAGGCCGAATGCTTTTGGGAAGAGACCGTTTATTCCGTCTCCTTCTAATTCATATGCTAACAAGAGAAGGTTTAATCCTTCTTCCAATGCAAATACAAGGAATCCTGCTCCTTTCATTCCTAGAGCTACTTCAAATGTGGCTCATAAGCCTTATACTCCTCAGGCTCAAGGTCGCTTTTGCAACCGGTGTAGACTTCCATACCATCCTGGTGTGCCTTGTTCCAACCGATCTTACATTTGCTACTTTTGTCAAAAGGGTGGTCATCGTTACGAGGATTGCCCCGATCGAAAGTTGCCCCCTCCTCCTCCTAAACCTAAGGGTTCCATCTTTGTCATGAGCCGTGCCGAAGCCGATGCTCATCCCGAGATTATTACAGGTATGTTCTCAATTTCGGAGCAACCGTGTCTTATTCTTTTTGATACCGGTGCTTCTATGTCTTTTGTGTCATCGTCTTATGCTACTAAATTATACATAAAGCCTACATCTAGTGAGGATACTCCCATATCCTTACCATCCGGAGATATTATCTCTTGTTCTACCCTTTATCCGAATGTACCTATATCTATTGCGGGTTCTATCTTTCCCGCTAACCTCCTTAAGTTCCCTCTAGAAGAGTTTGATATTATATTAGGTATTGATTGGTTAGCTATGTATCATGCTAGGTTCGAGTGTCGTGATCAAAGGATTTATTTAAAGAGTCCTTTAGGGGTTAGAATAACCTATAAGGGATCTCATCCCCGTAAAGGTGTGTCTTTAATTTCCGCTATGAAGTTGGTAAGTATGGTTAGAAAAGGTCACCAAGCATTCTTGTGTGTTGTGACTTCTTCAAATACCTCTTTGCCAAGTATTGAAGATGTGCCTATTGATCGAGAATTCGTTGATGTATTCCCCGAAGATTTGCCCGGGATTCCTCCCGAGAGAGATGTTGAATTCTCTATTGATCTTGTTCCTGGTTCTGGTCCAATTGCCAAAGCTCCTTATCGTATGGCTCCGACTGAATTGAAAGAATTAAAGAAGCAGTTAGATGATATGATTGAAAAGGGTTTTATTAGACCAAGTGCCTCGCCTTGGGGTGCTCCCGTTCTTTTTGTGAAGAAGAAAGATGGTTCTATGAGGTATTGTATTGATTATCGTGAATTGAATCGGATTACAATCAAGAATAGGTATCCTTTACCGAGAATTGAAGATTTGTTTGATCAATTAAAGGGTGCTTCTACATTTTCCAAGATTGATTTGAGATCCGGTTATCACCAAATTCCTGTTCGTGATGTTGATATTCCGAAGACCGCTTTCAGTACGAGGTATGGCCATTATGAGTTCAAGGTGATGCCTTTTGGATTGACGAATGCTCCCGCTATCTTTATGGATCAGATGAACCACACATTTAGTGAGTATCTTGACAAGTGTGTGGTGGTATTCATTGATGATATCCTTATCTTCTCCAAGTCCGAAGAAGAGCATGCTATTCATTTGAGGATTATTTTGGGTGTTCTCCGTCGTCAGAAGTGGTATGCTAAGTTCTCTAAGTGCAAATTTTGGTTACCTAAAGTGTCCTTTCTTGGGCATGTGATTTCTAAAGAAGGTGTAATGGTGGATCCTTTGAAGATTGAGGCCGTTGTTGATTGGAAGAGTCCGACTGATATTAGAGAGATTCGAAGTTTCCTTGGTTTAGCTGGTTATTACCGTAGATTTGTCAAGGATTTCTCTAAGCTTGCTAGACCGATGACTCAGTTGTTGAAGAAGGAAACCAAATTCCTATGGAATGAAGCTTGTGAAGCAGCGTTTCAAGAATTAAAGAAGAGGTTAACTACCGCTCCGGTGTTGACTCTGCCTGAAGATGGAGTAGACTTCGATGTCAATTGTGATGCTTCTAAAATGGGATTGGGTTGTGTTCTTATGCAAAATAGGAAGGTGGTGGCTTATGCTTCAAGGCACTTGAGAGTTCATGAAGTGAACTATCCTACTCATGATCTGGAATTGGCCGCTGTTGTTCATGCTTTGAAAGTGTGGAGACATTATCTAATTGGAGTTCATTGTCGTATCTTCACCGATCACAAGAGTTTGAAGTACATATTTACTCAAAAAGAGTTGAATATGCGGCAAAGAAGATGGTTGGAATTGGTGAACGATTATGATTTTGAGTTATTGTATCATGAAGGGAAGGCTAATGTTGTTGCCGGGGATGCGCTTAGTAGGAAAGCTTCTCATGATTTGAATTCTGCATGTATTACCTGTTGATCTTTGTGGCGAGTTTCGAAAGTTGAGTTTGGAGTTTGTAGAACGTGGATTTGTTCATGTTGGTGCTATGATTGCCGAGCCTGTGTTTCTCCGTGAAATCCGCGAAAGCCAAGTTGATGATCTTACCTACAAGTCTATCCAAGCCAAGATTCTTGAAGGTAAATGTAAAGATTTCAAGTTTGATAATGAAGGTGTTCTCGTTTCCATGGTCGTTTATTTGTTCCTAATGCTCTTAATTTGAGGAAGCAAGTTCTTGATGAAGCTCACCTTTCCCCTTATTCTATTCACCCCGTGGTGATAAGAGTTACAAGTATTTGAAGCTACAGTTTTGGGGTGGCCGAACTTGAAGTGTGAATGTGTATCTTATTTTGAACGATGTCCTTACTGCCACAAGTGAAAATCGAACACAAGAGGCCTGGTGGATTGCTACAACCGTTGGATATTCCACTATGAAAGTGGGAATCTTATTCTATGGATTTTGTTATGGCTTTGCCGAGGACCGTTGGAGGTAAAGATGCCGTTTGGGTTGTTGTTGATCGATTGACCAAGTGTGCTAGATTTATTCCGATCAAAGAAACTTGGAATTTGGATCGTTTAGCAAAAGCCTATGTTGATGAAATTGTTAGATACCATGGTGTTCCTAAGGAGATCATATCCGACCGAAATCCGAGATTCTGTTCGAGATTTTGGAAAGCTTTGCAAGAAGCCATGGGTAGTAAGTTGTTGATGAGTACTGCATTTCATGCCGCTACGGATGGTCAGACTGAGAGGACTATTCAGACTTTGGAAGACTTGCTTAGGGCTTGTGCTCTTGACTTTCAGTCTAGTTGGGAAAAGAGCTTACCGTTGGTGGAGTTTTCTTACAACAATAGTTATCATGCATCTATCAAGATGGCTCCATATGAAGCTCTTTATGGAAGGAATGTCGGAGTCCTATATGTTGAATCAATTGAGTGACAATCGTATTTAGGCCCCGATTTCTGTTTGAAAACCATTGATAATGTGCAAGTCATTCGTGATAGAATGAAAGC